>JAJLXZ010000169.1:0-16211 GCA_030571575.1 Kazachstania viticola
TGGAAATATAGTTTAATCAAGAGGAAATATATTTATTTGTCATATGAGAATAAAACGATGAAAGCATAATAATTTATTATTTATGTTTAGGTGATACTCTTTAGTTTGACAAATATGATTTATGACAACCAAAAACTTAATGAAATATAACAGAAAGTATTATACTAATTTAGGAAAAAGAAATGAGATTGGAAAAATGATCGTGGTTATAAAACACCAAACACGAAAAGTTATGAATGTTACTAAATTCGCCAATAACAAACGAAACCAAAATGTAAATATTTACATTCTTCAATCTAAGAAAGATCCACGTCAACAACACGACACAAAAGATATTTCATCTATTTCCAAACGTATAAATACTGAATTAGAAAACAGATTTTATATGATTAAGTTCTTTTACAATTACTTTTATTATTATTATTATTTTATATATATTATTTATACTTTGTATTTTATATTAAGAAATACGAGGACTTTTTTACGTTCAAAAGAATATATTATCAATTCATCTCTTCACATCTAAATTAATATAATAATAATAATGTATGATAATAAAGGAACTACCAATCATGATAACATCCGTAAGCTTATGGTTTAACAAGTACTTCAAAATGCAATATAAGAGCCATAGATGCATATTAATGTAAATAGAAACAAAATAATGTGTCAGAAATAACACCATCTATGAAGTATTATTTCATTGTTAGTCTAAATTTACATTGAGTCAATGTTATTATCAAATTCTACTATTCCATGATTATTTCTTTATTAAGAAATAATCATGAAATTATTTTTTCACACATCAATTCGTGTCATAAAGATATGCGACGAGAAAAGAAGATTTTCACTTTTTCATGTTGTGCGTCTTTGAGACACTGTCACAACATTATCGAGTTACCATCATGTAGAACATACAAGATAAGAAGAATCTTTATAATATACATATAAATATAAGAGAATTTATTGTATAGGTAAGTCATGAACAATAGGTTTATCGCTGTGAATAGATTCTAACATTGTCTTTTTTTTGTTTTAGTAATAATAATCCTATATTATAATTGTCTGCTTATCTTTCTGAGGCAGAAGTAACAAGACATGAAAAATATACATTTTTACACAATTATATCTTTTTGCTTTATATACTTTTTCCATTTAGATGTTCTAATACACTGTAATTTTCCTTGCACTTCTACTCCTAATATTTTATGACTTCTCAAACTTTCTATTGTATAATTTCATCAGTATTGATTACTTGTATAATCCTTTGGTTAATTTAGTAAGTGTAAGTGCCACAATATTATATTGTTCCTACAAATCTTGTATCTCCTGATCTTAGAAGAGCAAGCAGCAAATTACAAATAATAAATATAAATAAATCAATCATGTTAAAATCTATCCATAGTGGAAAACTACTGTTCATAAGATATATACTATTTGTTTACAGTACATTTACAATTCTTTTATGTTAAGCTCATTTCAACTTCATAAAAATAAAATATTAATACAAAATATAAACTAATAGCTATTTTATAAACAAATCCATATTCTCAATTCAAAGTACCTTTTATACATATTCAACTTGGGTGCTCACCAACAAAAATAACGAAGCTACCAATGTAATAGCAATATTTTCTTTGGAAAATCTATTGCACGTAAACCACATATAAAAAAAGAAGACATTTTAGGCTGCTGTTATAACCAATTAAGAAATCAATCAAAAACTTTCATTCTTTATATATTTGTTAAATCGAACAGAAAATGCTGTTGTTAAGAATATTTAATTGCAGTTCATAAACTCTTTTAAGTTAAAAATGATGGTTGCCGTTATAGTCAAGTTTTATAGATTTATAGCGGTAGAAGCACTGCTACCCTTTAAATGAATACGTTGAAAATTTTTTTGATTATAGCTAATAATAAAACGTTATCAGTACAAACTCTAAAGGAAACAATTTATATACCACATCTAGCTGATAAAAGAGATGTCCTCCATTATGTAAAGCTCTTTATGGTTTAAAATAAATTCTAAAACAGTGGAGTGATCCTATCAAAAATTACTTAAATATGGAAGAATTCCATGACTGATACAAACCTGTGAAGCCGGAGATGCTCTTACTCATAATTAAGTAGTATTTTCTGATTGTTCTTTTTAGAACTATATACATTGTACTTATAAAGAAATATGTAATGGTATTCTCAAGTATCTTTACTTTTGCCTTTAATATCTTAATATGCACACATATTCCAATAATGACACATAATATACTCCAGGGTTCTATCAGAATCAAAATCAATTATTGATGATTGCTGTTTAGGTAGACGATTGTGTTAATGTTGCAGCAAATAAAAAGATATTAGGATATTTTGTAAAAGAAAGTGGATTGAATTCAAAATTGTTGGTAAGATGATGACAAGCGGAATTTGAAATCTGACGCATTAAATATTGACTTAGAGTCTCACTCATTCATTTGTGAAAAATTTCAAAGAGTAGTTACTCAGTATAGTTTCGTAACACATATCCCTAAAATTTGATTCATACAGTTACACAGCAGATATATCACCGCAATTCATTACCAGATTCATTCAATGATAAATATATTTTAGTCGCACGGACAACTCCTTTCCTTGAAGGGAAAGGATAAACAGAGGAAAAACAACACAGCCATAACAATACTATTCTGGGAGGATCATACCAACTGAATTGAGCACTCAGGACTCCTGCTATCGTTGCTCAAACTGTTCTAATTCATTGTTCAAATTCCTTAGAATGAACTGAAAATTCAGAATAGATGCGATGAGATAAATTTCCATAGTTTCCAGAATCACGTGCTGAAAGATACCCGATTTGAAAATTTCATCAACAAAGGCTAAAAATGATTTCGGTAGTTATTACTGAATAGTATAAACAATACAAGAAGCAAGATCAATTGAACTACTATTGCTACAGATACCTCATCAATTGTATTATACTAATTAATAATTTTAGATAATAACCAATAATACGGCAGTTATAGAATGTCGAAATTACCGCTATGGGATTTAAATTTCTTCCCTGATGACGAAAATGGACAACCTAATGAAAATGCTGGAGACATCCATTCTAAAGTTTCATCTGGGAGGAAACAGATGTTGAATTCTGATTCGCATGAAAATGAGGACATTCCTATGAGCATGTCTGCTCAATTTGAGTCCCATGATGGTTCAGTTAATCATGACAGCAGCAATCTTTTAATCGATCAAGTCAATGAAAGAGATATACTACTATACAATAAGGATATCGATGTGAATAAACTGAGGATGGTCAATTCAAATAGGAGTAATTTGAGCGTTTATTCTAGATATTTTGCTTATTTGCTAGATGATAAGCTTACCAGATATTGTCAAGTTTATGATTCAGGTAGAATCTGTAATAAAGAGCTACCTTTCAAAGACAAGGATGAATTAAGGAAACGTGGATCTGAAAGATGTCAAAGACATATTAGAAATGACCACAAGTCGTTAATAGGGGACCCTGAATATTTAGCTCACCTAAAGTTAGATCATCCTCCTGTGAAGAGATTATACGACACAGATCAATCAGAGGTCTCCACCATAATGAAGCATAAACGTAAATTCAAGCCGGAGGATTCCACCAAGATAAAAAATCAAATGAAAATAGCAAAGACAAAAGACAGTCCAAAGAGTAAAAAAATTACCAAATCAAAAGAGTTGACGAAAACAAAGGACTACACAAACTCCGATGAAATATTCTTAGCATATACCGGTGCTAAAGTACCCTTATCATTTTGGGAACATCGAGCTTCTAAGAAAATACTACAGAAGTATTTTGGAATTCCTCCTTCCGTACTTGATAAGAAGGACATTCTAATGACTGTTCGTAGTCAGTCTGAAAAGATTTGCACATACTTTGTTAATGAAATTCAAGGAGAGCCCATCTTTTCAAATCGCACAAATATGACGTTCCCTAGAGCTGAACAAAAGACAATACTATCTTTATATGATAGATTCAGTCAACTAAAATATCATGTTCCTCCTTATGTTGGTGTTGAGACTTATAATTCAACGTTACGTACTGATAATACTTATTCTTCTCTTGTAATTAATTTAACAACTCAAAATAATCTAATGGGAAGTATCGTTACAGATATTGTCACTAACCGTGGGAAAAGCAAACTCAACCATAAGTCTTTTGTAAAGTCAAGAGTCGAACGTTATAAAATCAATAAATTGTGGACTAATGTCTGTACATCGACTGACTCATTCACCAATGATAATTCATTTGACTATTTTGAGAATGGTACATGTCCAATATATACTGGGCATGTTGAATGTTTATGCAATATTATTAATCAAACTTCTGAGAGACTAATTAGTTGCCTTCCTTCCAAAAGTGATAGCGATCTAATTGAAAATATATCTGCTGATGATATTGATATGTATGCATCGTCAGATGGTGGCGCAGAATTTGAAGGTACAGAGTGGGAATCAAATATATCATGTATAATTGCTGACCCATTTTTCGGAAAAACACCAGAAGTGTTGCAAAAATTAATCAAAATGGATTTGGAATTCAGAAAATCTATGGATTATCTAAGTTATGATGAATTTGTACCCAAAAGGTTTCCAACCTACTATTCTATCAATCCAAAAATGAAATACAAATGGCTTCAATTTTTTATAGATCAAAAAGACAATTTGTTTGCTTTGATTAACTATTTTAAGGAAGCGAACAGACCTTTAAAAACTGATTTAAACGAATCAGACGTTGTAATTGCTGAACTACTACTGAATATGTCAGAGCTATATAACGTATTAACCAAATTAGTTGCCATGAAATGCAGTTTATCCCCAATTTATATTCGATTATTAATTTTCTACAGAAAATCTCTATTAGAGTGTAGTTCAGAACTAGAGCAGCTAAACGATTATAAAATTCATATTTCTTCAGCAATTGATGTTATCGACACTTACTTAAAAGGAGCTGAAAAAAGCTGCAGAGATATATATACAAGTTCATTCTTCTTGCCCTTAGAAAATGAGGTAGGCGATTATTTTATGGAGACTTTTAAACAAAATCCGTTGGTTATAAACAGCTACTACGACATTATAATGAGACTTGGATATTTTAACTTTAAAGAATCCGAAAATACATCTAACAGCGATTCTGATTTCAGACCTGGTCTCATAGCACAGGAGTTCTCACAAAGTGGAGTTGCTAATACTGGAGAGAAAAATATTATATTGTTTACAGATCATGAAGAAAAAATCAAGAAACTGATCTTGTCGATATTATGGAAGGAATACGATGGATATATCAACTTTACAAAAGATATTTACGAAAACATTCTACAAGCGTCTTTGAAGGAAGAAAGGATAGAAGTAGAGAGTTCAGATGGTGAACAAACAACGTATAGATATTATAAACTTGGAACATCTAATGAGATATCATCAGCTAAGATCCCTGTAAACAAATTTGAAATATTTTTCCATAAGATGAAAGCATTTTTAGAGACTCAAAGGCTTTACAGGAGAAGTACCAATGACTCTGCTACTACTGTAGGTGATCATATTTACCTACCAGTGGTTATGGACTATCTTTTATCTTTTTCTGTAATAGCTTTATCTGCTAAAGAATCAATCGAAAATGTTAAGAGAATATTTGAAGATGATGAAGATTTACTTGATGATAGTTCGGCTTCTGCAGTTGCTAATATTTGTAACTTCAGTGATAACCCTCTTGATGTTGATATCAATAAAGGAGTAGGCATGAAATCTCTGCAAAAAATACGTTCTTATAACCTATAATAGAAACGGAGCTGTAATAGTCTTCAACCACTATATATTCTAGTTGATATAAAATACTGATTATTATTTATTCTATTGAAATTGGAAACTTGATAGTATCTATCAACCTGTATCTATTTACCTATATATATATATATATATATGCCTAAATTTATATTGTAATATTATTGAAAAATACTTTATGGTAGAAAAACATGCTTATTTGGATTGATTCTTAGCTAATGAATTTGCATTATTTTGTTTGATAATTGCAACTTTATCAGATTGAATACTTTGTAATTTTTGATTATAACTTTGAGAAGGAGCCCACTTTCTAGTACTTCTAATTTCATCAGCTGAATAACCAGGAATTCTGATATTCCAATTTCTCTCTAAATGTAGTTGAATATCTTTTGTCTCAAGATTATCGGATTTTCTATGTTTTGCTAGTCTGCATGCAAAGGAAGTTACATTGGTTACAAAATCATCAGCTAAATCCAATAATAATTCTTCTACATCACCATCAATTACAGTTTCACCGTCACCTTCATCTATTCCAATCGATTTAACTAATTCTCTTAATTTCCTCTTTGACATTACTCTTTCGGTATCAATCTCATATGGTGGTAAAGTTGTTGAAGCTGGAGTATTTAATACAGCAGCATTCATTGCAGAACCACCAGACATTGTTGGTCTATTAACTTTGTAAGTTACGGAGGTTGGTTGCTTTGAGACTACATTTTCAGATATTGGAATAGATGGATCAGATTGTTTGAATATTATAGATTTGTTTTGGCCTGCATTTGTAGACATTGAAGCAGCCGCAGCATTCACACTTGTTACTTGTGATTGAGAACTGGATTTATTTACATTAGATTGACCTTTTATATCCGTTTGAGGAAGTTGGTGTTGTTCCATTTTAACCGGTGGTTGTTGTTGTTGCTGCTGTATGATTTTCTGATTGGAACTATCATTAGGAGTTGAAGCAGAAGGAGTTCCTTGCTGCTGCTGCTGCTGTTGTTGAGCAATTCTTTGCTGGGTACTCCTCTCTAAAATACGTTGTAAATCTGGATTTTGTTGTGCACATTCTATATAAAACTGTTTCTTTTCATTTTGAAATTGTTGATGTAAAGCATGAAATTCAGTACCTAGAGCCTTTAAATTAGTTAATAATTCTAATCTTTTAGCATCTAATTGTTTCTTTGCCACTGCATCTTCTTGTTTTTTAATTTCTTGTGATAATCTGTCAATATTTTGTTTTAAGAAAGAATGTTTATCCTTGATGTTATTAGCCCTAGATTGATAATTTTGAGAGATCTTTTCATACTGTTGATTTTGTTCAGGTGTTAAAACTTGTCTCATTATATTAGCTAACTGACTTCCACTACTTGCACCACTGTTATTTCTGCTCTGTGATTGTTGCTGTTGACTAGAGGGAGGAGCAGTAGTAGTAGCATTAGGTGATTGATTAGAATTAGGAAGTGGTTGTTGAGTAGGGTCATTACTATTACTTCTTGAAGATTGCTGCTGTTGCTGTTGCTGCTGCTGTCTATATGCTATAGCAGCTTCTTGTCTTTGTTTAGTATAGTTATCATAGATTGTTTTAATCTTTGCCGCTTGTATAAGTAATTCTTTTCCCTTTGGAGTATTTTCACCTATAGATTTAGCTTCATTTACTAAAGATTTAAATTTATTAGTTAATTCTAGTATTTGTTTCTGTTGTAATGAAATTTGTTGTTGTGGTGAGGCAGCAGAATTTGGCTGAGAATTGTTATTGGAAGACATATGGTTGTATAACTAATTGTTTTGTAAGTGTTTCCAAAATGACGATAGAGACTTTTTTTTATCTATAAAACATAAATAAATTGAAAAGCTTCAAATAAGTAAAATTGTCCCTGGAAGTTTTTCTGCTATCGAATGTGTTATGATAGTTTCTTATAAGATATTGAAAACTCATGTTAATTGATTGTTTTTTCCACTTTTAATAATATTGAGATGAACTCGTGTGATATGATGTGGAAAGAAAGAACCCGGGTAAAAGTCGAATCAATGTGAATATATATGAATATATTTGTATTATATAATAGAAGTTATATAAAAGTTAATTAAAAATGATCTTAGTCGATGGAGTAGTAACCAGAATGGTTAGAATGTCTACTAAAATAATCGAAATCGATGGAGATAGCGTTTGCTAAAAGTGTTGCTCTTTGATTTAGATTTAAATCTGCGATATCATTTCTAATAACGTAAACACCAGTATCTGTAAAGAATTCTCTTCCTAAACCGACCCAATTTCTATTAATTGACGCCAATAGATTATTCTTTTCATTGAAAATATTGAAATCGAAGGATAAAAAGGGGGCATCTATCATACCGAATTGATTAAGTATTCTATCGTCTTTATTTGATGCCGATGAGAACGATTCGAATAAATCGTATCTTCTTCTCCATGGATGCCATTTTTGCATAGATTGTCCTAATAATAAATTATTAAATGGTTGAAAGATATTGATTTTTGAATTTATAAGAGAGAAATTTCTTTTTATGATTAGAAGATGATTTGAATTATTATCAAATATATCTACAGTGAATGGTCTATGTAATTTGGTAAATTGTCTTAATATTATATTTTTGAATGAATTTGATCTTTCTAATGCGTAACCGATTTGATTACCATTTGAATTAAATATTAAATATTTATTTCTTTGTTCAAAACCGAGAATAAGATTTGAGAATTCAATTTGTCTCTCTAGAATAATTTGACTATTGTACAACAGTCTATGAATACTAGTTAATTTGTTCATAAGGATTTGTCTCTTACGGTCAAGATAGATAAAAATATCAATTAGAAAATAAAAGAAGCATAACAGTTTCATAAGATATTTTATTACATATATGTAAAATAGAAAGGAATAATAATAATTACCAAAAAAATCACGTGCTAGTTAAACCTAACAATGAAAAATTTAAGCTGTTGTCATTGTTATTCATTATGGAAGTAATTCTGTGTGTGATTAGAGGTTCCTCCAGTAAATTATCTTTAGTAGAAGATCCTAGATGGATGTAACCATTATCTCTCCCATCTAGTTGAAACAAGCCACCCTTATAATTGATAAAAGCAATAAAATGTAAATCTATAACATCGTCAGGATTAGGAATATCTGAACGATTCTTATAAAGTATATCTGTAATATTCAGGGCCTTATCATCAAAGAGTTTTATAATGAACCTATCTAAAGATAAATCCCTGTCATTACTCTGCAATAAAATATCATGCAAGAAATCGTACAGCAACGAACCCTGTACGAGACAGTGTGGGTTGTTGAAGAGAATGTGTAAGAGAGCATAGAGACCACAGGCGTTCTTGAAATCCTGTCTGAGCCATATAGGAGGGGACTCAACAGGATTTACGGTGTCTAAAGTAGACGTAGACACCGACACAGACGAAGCTGCCACTTGAACCGGTGACAGCATTGTAATGGCGTGTATTTTCTGTGGCACAACTTCTGTGTCCAACGCCACTATATCGATAAAGGAATAACGCTGTTGCAAACCCAAAGTCCATGCCATTGCGTTGAACATGGCAGGGTCTGATTCCAATGGCACCACAGCGGTCCCTTCCTGATTCATTGCTTAGCTGCTTAGTTGCTTTGCAGTGTTGCTTAGTTGCGTTGCCCCTGTTGAAAGACGGAATGGAAGGATTTGCAACGGCCAAAAGAAGTTTCCCCTCTAAATTTTTTTCGTTTTTGTGGCACCAGGGAAAAAAAAATAATTAGGGGGCGATGCTTTTTTTGACAGGAGAAAGCCGCTTATATAAAGGGACAGATTTATTTCAGGAAAAATTGTGTTTTTGACATCTTTTTCATTTTTATTTGGCATTTTTTCTCATTTTTTATTTTTCATTTGGGGGTTGAACAGATTTTATATCCAGTTGGTCAGTGCAGTTTTCCGTTTTGCTTTAACAACTCTGTTTATTCGTTTTATTTCTTTTTGAAAAATAGACTTATACTAAGAGTAGACTCTTTTTTTTTTTAATTTGTTTTGTTACTGAGATCACACGCTAAAGATATTTTATACTTGAAATTTAGCCGCCCAGATAATAACAAGTATTATTTTCTTTGTTTTTGTTTCTTTTATCAAATTTTTTCTTTAAATACTCATAAATATATTTTATATACAAGATGTCTGAAAACCAAGAATTTGTAGAGGCTATTCCAATGACAGCCTCTAATGAACAACCTTCTCAATTAAATGATATGTATTTAAGTGATGAAGAAGATTATCAAAAAGAAATTAGAAAGAAGGAAATGGCTAAAGATGAGAAAGCCGCTAATGAGTACATTTATAAAGGTGTTGAAAATGATCACACTTTCGAAGCTTTAAATGCTACTACTGCTAATGAACTTATAGGTGGTTCAAATATCGCCACTGAAAAGGAAGCTCCAGTTAAATTTGCTGAAGAAAATTATATTCAATTAGAAGATAATGATGATGAAGACACTAGAGAATTAAAAGAATATAATAAATTTAATAAAGATCATAAAATTTTTTCAATGTCTTTACCTTTAGGTGATACTAATTTAGAATCTTCTCATAAGAAAAAAGATGTCGCTATGTTAAAACCAATTAAATTATCCGATCCTGAATTTGATAGAAATAGATTAAAGCAAAAATTGAAAAGAACTGATTCTTTAGATTCTTTAGAAGAAATGGTTCTATTTAAAGATGAAGCTGGTAAGACTAATGCAAGATCAGAAGCCATTAAAAAATCAATGGGTGTCGATATAGATGGTTTAAAACGTTCTTTTAAACAAATTACTGTAACTGATACTGATAAGACTAAAGATGGTTATCTTTATAGAAGATTAGATTCTATTTGGAATGAAATTCATGGTGATATAATTATAATGGGTGGTTATCGTGGTTCAAATCTTAGAGATGTTAAATCTGGTAAGAGAGTTTGGGTTCCAATTAAAGCTGGTTTTAATTTAACTACTTCGGATCTTTATATCGGTCCAAAAGACGAAGATCAAATAAAGACTCAAAAAAATATTCAACCAGATGGTATGTTAACTCATGTTGGACCTGTTGATGTCTCAAAGAGATTAATTAAAAAATTTCAATCAAATCCAAATGTTAATATTCAAGAATTCGGGTATGATTGGAGATTATCTCTTGATATCCCTGCTGCTCAATTAGTTGAAAGATTAAAACAAAACTGGGAAAAACAAAAGAAAAATCCAAAATACAATGGCAAACCAAGAGGTACTCTTGTATTAGCACATTCAATGGGTGGTTTAGTCGCTCATAAAGCTTTACAAGATCATCCTGAATTATTTAGAGGTTTAATGTATATCGGTTCTCCATCACAATGTTCAAATATTTTAGGTCCAATTCGATTTGGTGATGAAGTTATGTGGAATACTACTTTATTAAGTAAAGAAAATAATTTCTTTATGAGATCAAGTTTCCATTTCTTACCTTTCGATGGTAGATGTTTTGTTGATAAAAATACTTTTGAAAGATACGATTTCGATTTCTTTGATCCACAAGTTTGGAAAGAATTAGGTCTTTCACCATTAATTAGTGATAAGAGAAAAGAATATATTGAAAAAAAGAAAAAAAATGGGAAATCTTTAATGCATTCTTCATCAACTGCTAGTTCAATTACTCATAGCGTTGTTAAACCTGCAACGACAATGTTTTCAACTTTAAATTCGACAACAAAATTTGTTACCTCAAATGTTCCATTAATTAATCAAATTGGTAAAGATTCTGAAACTAATAATAATACTAGATACTCTGCAAAGAATGAATCTCATTCTGATGAAGAATTTAGAACAAGCTATGAAGATTCATTAGATTATTTAGAGAGAACTTTAAAGAAAACAAAACAATATTTACAAAGTTTAGAATATGACCCAAAGAAAAATTATCCTCCATTAGCTATAGTCTATGGTAATAAAGTACCAACTATTCGTGGGGTCAAAATTAATGGTATTGACGATATTAAAGAAGGTAAATATGATGATTTCTATTATGGACCTGGTGATGGTGTAGTTCATTATAAATGGTTATTACCAGAAAAGAGAGGTTTCCCTGTCGTCGCTAAAGTTGCCAGTGATACCGGTCACGTTAGTTTAATGACTGATTTTAAAGCTATTTCAAAAGCTTTAATTTCCTTATATGATGCTGAAAAGGATAGAGAACAACAAGAAACTGAAAGAAGAGAAATGGCTAGAAAACATTTCATGTCTGGTATCTAATTTTAAAGGATCCTTGTATCATTACTAATTTGTTTTTGTTTTTGTTTTCTTTTAAGAAAAGACAATATTACACACCATTTAATTTAATTTACTTTACTTTACTTTGCCTTACTCTAATTTAATTCAACCTTGATAATAGTTTCATATAATTTTGTTTAATAGTACTCAATCATTTTAATGTTGTATATTAATTGTTTTCATTTTCTTCTTCATCGGCCATGTAAAAATTAACTTTTAACCATAAACTACAAGCATTACACTGTATTAAGACTTGATATAACCCATCATCATTATCTTCACAAACAACACCAAATTCATCTAATAAATTATCGTTTAATTGAAATCCATCATTAACATGACATCTAGGACATTTCATAACGTACCAAATTTCATCATTAATAAATATTTCATCTTTAAATAGTTCTAATGATACTTCATCAACACCATCACCAAATTTATAAACTCCATTATATTTACCATCTTCAATTATTCTACTATCATATTCTTTACGTAATTTATCATTACTTAATACTCTATAGGCTTCCTTTATATCATCAATACTAGTATTTTGATATTTTAAAAGCAGGGAGTTGTCTATCGGTATTGTTTTCTGATTGTGACTCTGTTGCTTATCTGGATGTAACAACAATAGTAACTTCTTGTATGAATTTCTTATCTCATCTGAATTTGTATCTTTATTTAAGTTTAATACTTCATAGTGATTTTTCTTAGTAATACCTTTCATTCTTCGTAACTTTTAGGATGATGTACTCTTTTTTATTTGATAGATTATGCGAAATATAGGTCTATACTATAACAAGGTGTAATGAAATTGATTAAAGCTCTTCTTAAGCTCATCTCATATAATTTTTTTTTCAAATTTTTTTCATATTATGCCATTCTATTTCGCATACAGAATTAGGCGCTTATTAATGAAAGATATATTATTATATGAGGTAATATATATATATATATATATATTAAATACGTACGAGAAGAATATTATTATGATAATGGTTTTGGTTTTATATTTTTATTCAAAAATTCAAATTTTTCCAAGTGTTTCCTTACATATTCATAGACTGTAAATGTCACTGCTTGTCCCGGTGCTACTCTCATAACTCTTGGTGTTATTCCTTTATATAATGCTCTGAATCCTTCTTCTTTTAATAGTTGTGAGCCAATAATCATGATTCTTGACCAAGAAGAAGTCTTTGCATCCTTTATGGATGATTTATCCTTTTGTAATCTTGTCTTTATCGTATCCAAGGGAGCATTTGAGAATGGTCCAATAGCACCTGAAACCAAACCAATAAGAGAAGTTTCCCAAGATGGTAAGACTTCCACTTGTTGTTCCTTTTGTAAATATTCTTTTAATTTTGAATATACTGTGAAATTTGCACCTTGATTAGTGGCTTGTCTTGCTGCGGTTAAAGAGACACCTCTATATAGAGCACCAAAACCTTCTTCTTTTACAATAGTATATACTGCATGAATAGCGTTTCTATATTTAGGTGTAATACTTTTTGTATTTGTAATTGGTGTTGGAGATAAATGCTGTGCTTGTAATCTAATCTTAACTACCTCCATTGGGTTTACGACAATTACAGCTTCTGTAGTACCAGCAAGAACACCAGCAATAAAAGTATTACCAGTAGAGACGGTATTTGTTTCTTTATTCGCCAATAAAGATCTATAAAATTCATAAGAAGAGAATCTAATAGCCATTTTAGGTATTATTCCAATGACCACAGCACCTAAACCTTTATATAAAGCTAAAATACCTTCATTTGAATAAATCGTCTTACCAGTTTTAATGAAACCAGGAGGCTTTACTGATAAATGTTCAGCTGAATTCATTTCAGTAGTAGCTCTTCTATAAATTTGCATTCTAACTTTAATTGTATCTAAAGGATGACAACATAATGCTTCAAATAAACCTGCTGTACCTCCAGCTATAAGATTAATGGCAGGAGTTGATTTTTTCTTTTCTGGCATATCTGTTTTCTGTTTTCTTTCTTTCTTTTCACAAAATATGCATATACTTTATCTATCCTTTTATCCCTATATGAATATTATAAAATAACTAGTTAATAAAAATTTAGTGACAAGAATGGATTATCAAGAGTTATAGTATTTATATAAGGTTTCATATTTGAAAGAACTTGAGATTCACTTACATCCGTATGACCGAAGGTATTCAGTTTTTATTTTATATCTTGTCAATTCACTTGCTGCCCTTTAAATATTATTAAAATGGTAACAAACTTTGGTGCGATGTTCGAGGCTATCGATGTGCATTACCGGAAAGGGTAAAATAGATGACACAAAATGAGCAATGCAAATGGAAAAATGTTTCTTTGGTCTCGGACGACCGGAGCTTTTCCCAATTTTGTCAAATATCGAGAGAAAAAACTCCGGCCGTCCGGGAATTAGCAGACAGACAATTTCACGCACGTGATTGTGAATGATATCCCGGTCACATGCTCTTTTTGCGGCATTTCATGGGAACTATTTACATCCTTTATTGAGAGGGAATTTGAGACATTATATAGGAACTTTTGTATGCAGTATGAAATGGATAAAAAGTGACCACCTACCATGTCATACAAGGGTGGTTTCCCGATTGGGAAGCTAGTGCGGGGGTTGCTTTTTATTTACATTCTCCGATAAATAAACAAAGAAAAAAAAATGGAACATAAACATTAACGTCTTTACTACTAAAATGTCTAGTGATATTGCTATTTTAGGAATACTTCTAGGGGAACTGGAGAAATAGGTAAACGGAATGAGATATCCGAAAGGAAAATTTTGCAATGTTTGTTACTATCTTTAGAAACCTGTGCATCAGTTAACACAGGGTGGGGTATTTGAACCCTTCTCCGCATAAGACAACGCCGTTTCCTCTAAATCAATTTATCTACAAGGCCAATTTGTTCTATCAGTTACTTCCGGAATAAACTGACATTAATAACCGATTCATACGTCACTCGTTGAAAATTATCCGTAATACATGACCGTAACAGGTAACTCGAGAGGGGAAAATTGGATGCCTTTAAAGGAACCATTTTTCGGGGTTTCTCTTACTATGTAATGTTTGCTATGTTTATAAAATATGTAGACACGCGAAGAAGTGCTCGTAGAACCATGTTATAACATCCGTTTCAATACCCTTAAGGGAAGGAAGTGACGTATATCATCCGTCTCGGCTTGTCTATAACTTCTCCCCTCCCTTTTCATAGCTCCCTCTTTTCTCGATATTGTTTACTTGCAATTCACATTCCGCTACGAATATATCTTTTGACATTATAAAGTTTCTTTTCCATTAAATTGAAACCTATACACAATAAAAAAAGAATTTTTCAACTGTCTTCTTTTACCGTTTTAAATAGTGGTGGTACGTCATTATCATTCTCCTCCGCTTTTTTAACTGTTGTTTAATACAGATAAACAAAGGGATCAAAGCCCAGACAAGCGGCATATTGGACGTCATTAAGACGTATCCCTTTCGTATGCCAAAGTCTACACTAAAATTAGGAAGGCAAGCATCCCTTGTTAGAAACCTTAAGATCAGGAAAAGAAGGTAAATTAGTCATGTTTATTTACTTTTGAATCAATTTTAAAACTTAATTTTTTAAAAAAGCGATATACTAAACAAAATTGATCATTTATAAGATTTTAATACCTATACTATTTGTCGGAAATCTAAGGAATTTAAACCTCTAGTAATGACTTCGATGTCATCAACAGCTTCCGTAGCTGTATTGTCAATTGTTGACTTGACAGAGTTGTGAGAAGAAGAAGGGGCATGAGAAGACATATCTATTGTAGTATGATTACAAATGTATTAAACTATTGGCTTGTTGGACTCACCTATACAATAAATCCTTTTATATATATATATATATATTACAAAGGTTCTTATTATCTTGTATGTTCTACTTGATGCAACTCGATAATGTTGTGACAGTGTCTCGAAGACGCACAACATGAAAAAGTGAAAAACTTTTTCTCGCGTCACATATCTTAATGACACAAATTAATTTATGGAAGAATAATGTCATAAGTATTTCCTAATGAGGAAATAATTTCTTGGAATAGTAGAATTAGATAATAGCATTAATCAAATGCATATTTAAACTAACAATGGAATAACACTCC
>JAJLXZ010000169.1:16231-47831 GCA_030571575.1 Kazachstania viticola
GTCACTCGTTGAAAATTATCCGTAATACATGACCGTAACAGGTAACTCGAGAGGGGAAAATTGGATACCTTTAAAGGAACCATTTTTCGGGGTTTCTCTTACTATGTAATTTTTGCTATGTTTATAAAATATATAGACACGCGAAGAAGTGCTCGTAGAACCATGTTATAACATCCGTTTCAATACCCTTAAGGGAATGAAGTGACGTATATCATCCGTCTCGGCTTGTCTATAACTTCTCCCCTCCCTTTTCATAGCTCCCTCTTTTCTCGATATTGTTTACTTGCAATTCACATTCCGCTACGAAGGTTTCTTTTGACATTATAAAGTTTCTTTTCCATTAAATTGAAACCTATACACAATAAAAAAAGAATTTTTCAACTGTCTTCTTTTACCGTTTTAAATAGTGGTGGTACGTCATTATCATTCTCCTCCGGTTTTTTAACTGTTGTTTAATAGAGATAAACAAAGGGATCAAAGCCCAGACAAGCGGCATATTGGACGTCATTAAGACGTATCCCTTTCGTCTGCCAAAGTCTACACTCAAATTAGGAAGGCAAGTATCCCTTGTTAGAAACCTTAAGATCAGGAAAAGAAGGTAAATTAGTCATGTTTATTTACTTTTGAATCAATTTTAAAACTTAATTTTTTAAAAAAGCGATATACTAAACAAAATTGATCATTTATAAGATTTTAATACCTATACCATTTATATAAGTTTAAAGACATTTTCGGATTTTAGGTTATTTCTTAGTTTTTCGTTTGCCTTTTGAAACCATTGTACAATAATCACAATATACTTCATTGACCTAGAAAACATAGTAGCAATCGATAATAAATCGACAACCTATAACTTTAAAAGATCATAAAATAACCTTTATTCCCTTTCAAGCCGATCGTACTGGCTCGAAGGGATATCGCACCACAGCAGTATACCATTAAGAAAGAGAAAAATTGGTGGCTTATTGGAAAGTTTTTTGTTGGATTTCCAGTTGAATGATGAACTTTCCCTTAAAGAATGATCAAATGATGGATATCTGTTAATAATGAAATGCCATTAAACAGAAGTTCCCATTCTTACGTCGTTGGGGTAAAATAACAGTTCATCAGAATTTATACTGCAGAATACTCATCATTTCCAAATAATTGATCTCACCAATAGTTCATATCTTGTTTCCTTGATACAGAAAAAAAAAATTGGAGAACTTTTTCGAATCCACAGCTGCATTTCTCTTATCTTTTATTTTTTTCACAGTTTTAAAGTAGCAAAAGATTGTTGTTAATTTATACAATTTTGATTCTTTGACTGGAAAACTTTCAGGGTATTTAAACCTCATTAAATTCTTGTCAAGAACCTCAAAACTGATTCTTTTTGAGGTTCACTTTTTTTTATCTTCTCATTATTATTACTTTTTTTTTTGTTATTATTGACAGCTTAATTAGTATCCATAGGATAATAGTTATTTCCGGTTTTGAACAATAGGTAATATATTTAACTAAAAATAACAAATGATTCAGTCATTCCCATCTCAGTTTGATTCTGATTTTTTTATTAGGGAAAATTCAAAAAAATTTAACGAGTTTGAACCAAGAGGGGAATGTAATGATAATTTATTCTCGTCTCCTCCCTTATGGGATCCGCTAGACTCTTCTTCAAATTTCTCTTTTTCTCCTTCTTATTGTTACGATACAAATAATATCTATAACAATTATGAAACAATTCCGTATCATACCAATGGTAATAAGATTTATAATAATGATCCAAAGACCCCAAATGACTTGGAATTTTACCTTTCTTCAAATATTAAACTAAAGAAAGATTCATTACATATTCACGATATTCCAATTTATAATGATAGTAGTTTTCAACTAGAACATCCACAACCTATTCATCTATCCAACAATTACAGTATTCTAAATGAATATGAATTAAATTATAATGATTATTTATCAAATGATGATATAACTAATAATAATAATACTTCAGATCTTAACTATTCTTCACAAAGTGAAAATTCTTCATTTTCATCAGTTTTTTCCAACGTTAACAACAATGATAACTCAATAAATGATAGAAGTAATAGTTTTGATTCTACATCCAACAACAATAGTATCTCTTTTACACATCGCCCATCACTCTTCAACAAAGATGATGCTCCTAATATTAATTTAAATAAATATATCTCACTTGAACCAGATTTTCAACTAAAAAATTCAAATTATACTTATGATATAGACATGAAAAGAAAATCAAAGCATAAACATCACAAAAATCATAATCATCATAATAACTATCATAATGTTGAAACAAGGCATGCCTCCAGAGGAGATTCCTTATCAATATCCCATTTAAATGATAAATTAAATAGATATGCAGTTGATCAGGATTACATTTATAAAGTTAGATTTCAAGAAATTTCCTTTAGATTTAGCAAAACATATTTCTAAAACAAGGGTAAGATAAAAATAAAAATCTATACATCGATTGTTACTAATATTACTCGAAATACTTCTTTTTTTCTATTACATATTCTTTAATTTATATGTGTTTTTTAATATTTTGTCGCATTTTTCACAATTTTTCTTATGCTTGAAAGCCGCTTTTCTCTAAACTTTTTTCTTTCCCTAAATGAAAAGTGAATAATTTGGAAAAATAATGAAGAAAAAAAAATTGTTCCACTATGAAAAGTCTAACGAAAGAGGTGAATAATTAAAGAATTAGATTTCCAGATACGTAGATATTTTTAGTAAACTCGATAAAGTGATAGAGGATTCTTACAAGAGAACAGAAAAAAATAGATTACCATTGATATATATCGTCACCTGTAGTCTTTTCCCTCCCTATTTTGAATAATCTTATTTACTACATCTATACAATCTAATGAATTTAAGTGATAGTGATGAAGATGATAAATTCCTATACGGTTCAGATACTGAACTATCACAACCTTCTACTATAAATTCTAAGAGATCTATTCAAGAATCAAATGATATTTTTGATGATAATAATGATACAGAATCTCATATAAATAAAAAATTGAAAAGCTCAAACGATACCAAAGATTCAATGGATTCAGATACCCAAATGAACAATATAAATGAACAAGCATCTTCCTCTAATAACGAATCAGAAAACGAATCAGAAAGTGATAACGAATCAGCATCAGATTCAGATTTTGATATTGAATTCATTATCAGTGCTGGCCCTGATACTAAAAAATTAGATTCAAATAACTTAAGTAATACCACTACAACTCTTGCAACTACAGTTATTTCAAGTACAACTTTATCTAATCCTCAAAATGATGGTATAAGTGTAGCTGTAGATGACGTGAGCGCTAACAAAGATAACGCTTCAATAACTAACTCCAGTAATAACAATACAATAGCTACAGAGACCAGAATACTACCAGATGGAACCACTGAAGTTATACCCAGTACAAAAACTGTTGATATTAATTCTGGTTCTATTGATCTAGATAAAGATGGTTTGTTCGATGGCCAACCAATAACTCAAATCGATCTAGAAGTGCTGAAAGAAAAACCATGGAGACAACCTGGTGCTAATTTATCTGATTACTTTAATTATGGGTTCAATGAATACACTTGGATGGAATATTTAGATAGACAAGAAAAGTTAAGACAAGAATATAACCCTAGAAGAATTCTAATGGGGCTACTAACTTTACAACAACAAGGAAAACTGAATCCAGAAGTCTCTAAAGAATCGACTCAATCTCCAAATAATATGAATACCATGACAAATATAAACACAAACCAAAATATAGCTATGAATATGAATAGACCATTAAATACAAATCAAAACTCTTCTGTTCCACCTCCTGGAATGCCACAACATCCTGCTTTCCCAATGCATATGTTCGGTGGTTTCACTCCTTTCCCAATGCCTGGCATGATGCCGCCTATGAATCAACAACAACAACATCAAAACCAGAACCAAAATAAGAAATGAAATACGAAAAATAATATAATACATATCATTCGTCCCTTCTTTTTAAATATATATTAATAGTTTTTAAACATATTTATACAATAGTCCATTACATTCATATCTTTTTGTTCACATTAGTTACTTAACTAAGAAGTAAATTGCCCTAATAACTTGGCATTCATGGCCATAGTTTTTATCCATGGCTGGTGGAAGTTATTCAACTGAATACATTTTTTTATTGTTACAAACCAATCTCTCGTGTCCTCTGCCGAAGAAGAAGAATAGAAACTTATAATTTCTTCATTCTCAAATATTAATTGAAAACATTCACCAAATAATACCAAATTTGTAAAATTTCTTCCAGCTACAACTTCTTCATTATTATAAGATTCCTGAAAATTATCCTTGTTACTAATGATATCCTTCACTTTTAGTAAATTTATAGTAATCTTTGGTTGTTTTGAGATTTCATGATAACCAACTATAGTATTATTTCTCAGTTTGAAATATCTATTCTTCATTACACCTGGTATATCACCACCTTCCTGCATTAAAAATCCTTCTTTCGTTATCTCTTGTTGTTGCTGATATTTGTTAACCATATCAGTAGCAAATCTAAAAGATTTTGGGAATTGCTCAAGATTTGATGTTCTACTAATAAAGCTTCCATTAAGTTTTACTGTACCGATCTTATAAGGTGATCTATCTGGCAATTCAATTTTGGGCACTTTTTCATTATTTTTTGCTATCTTTGCCCATTTGTTCATCAAATCTAAATTAATCAATTGTTCATTAATAGTGGTATTGAATTTTAGTTTGTTTAAGCAAGTTTCATCCAATTTTATTTCTACAAATCCACATGATCCATCAGTAGCAAATAAATAATCCCAATCATCATTTTGTGCCTTTCTTTGAACAAACTTCTTTTCAAATTTATATTTCGATTTACCTAGTCCACCAAATTTTCTACCCATATTTACTCTTTCAAATATCTCAACCAGTTCAGTTTCAGATTTAGTATACTTACATTTAATCAGCAGATTGATTGCCTGGTTGTAACTATGAATAGGTATTTCTAATTCTTTATCAACTACTAGAATATCATTGTCATTTAATGTAGACCAATCTGTTTTGGCTACATTTATACCATTATCAATTTCTAGCGAGAATTTTGCCTTGTGGAGTTTTATATTATTCAGGTTTAGCTGGATTTCTTTCAAATTTAGATAGAGCGTACCTAAATCAGTTAATTTTTCTTCTCTGATTCCTTTTTCTGCCAAAGGTGCAGCTACTTTATGCATAGCGGTGATAAAGTCTTCTTCTAGAGAAATTTCTTTTTTCAAGATGTTATTATTATCATTTTCTGTCTGCACTTCATCTTCAATATTCTTCTCTGGCTTAATATTTAGTATGGCTTCACCGTCAGATAAAACAGGGGAAACTAAATCGAGCGAGTTAGATGAAATTGGTAAATCTTTGTTCAAGACACTTTCGAGATCATGATCCACTTCAAAACTTTTAATACTGTCAGCTTTACCCATGGAAACAATGTCGCTATGGTTTTTAAGTCGAACATCGTCTGAGAAAATTCCGTTTACAGCCATTTGCTGATATGTTTGAATTGGCGCCAATTCTTCTTTTGTGTTCCATATCTTGTTAAAGCTATGTACGTCAGGAGATCCAATGGAGGCTAAATCAATAGTAGTTCCTGCGGAGGATAACCTTGCAAGTACATTTTGAAAATCTTCACCTAAAGACATATCAGAATCAGTCTTATAACTTGGCGTATAATTGGAGCTTTTAGCACTTGAGTCTGAAGCATAACGAACCTTATTACTATGAACGTATTTTGATTTAAACTTAAATTTTGGAAGAACATTTGAATGCAATAGTTCTGAAACTTTTACAGCTGAAAAAATATCTTCTTCTGGAGAAGGATTAGTCAGTTGTTTTAATTCGTGTTCAGCTTCTTGTAAATGCCATATGCTTATGTAATTGTTGGGTTGATTATTTTCACGCAAATCGATTGAGTCTTCACTGATACTATTTTCATTAGATTTCATGAAAGATTCTTCTGGTAGTAGTGATCCTAATTGTGGCAGTACCGGTAATGAAATCTGGTTATACTCTTTATCAATTTTATTCTGAACTAGGGAGTCATTTTCCATTTTGTTGGTTTCTAATACTACTGAGGAATCTGAAGAGGGGGTATCGTCCTCTTTAGAATTTACCGCATCACTCTCCAAATGAAAGCTGTCATTTCCAGAATTTTCAACAATTTCTATTTCTTCGTTAGCAGATTTAATTTGCGTATTGACAAGAGAATTTCTGTCTGTTAAAGATTCTTGGGTAGTTGCTTCTATGCCATTGCACACATCTGTAATATTTGTTTCCATTTTCAGAACCAATTCTGTAGCTTTATTTAATAGTGTATGAGTTATTGATGTTTTTCTTTCTTCCTCTTTATCACTTGGCTGAGTGTTTGCAAAAAAGGAAATATTGTCATGATTTATCTCTAACATCGTAGTGTTATTAATGGAAGAATTTGTCCCGCTATAGTTATCATTATCTTCGCCGTCATTTTGTAACGAAAGGTCCTTCAGTTGTACCAAATCCTTTTTAGAGTCACTATCTGAATCATTATCATCTAATCCTAATGGAATTGCCATTTCCTCAATTTCAGTTTCATTTTGGATATCAAAGTCTTCTTCTGTAGGGAAGTCTTGTGCAGATTCATAATCTCCAATGGTTGTAGCGACGCTTATCACTCTAGAACCAAAAGCCTTTGATAAATTAAAATCATCATGAGTTATATTATTTTCTGCTGTTGTAGTTGTAACTTGTTGACTTATTTGAGCTTTGAGACTTTGATTCTTTTCTTCAATTTCTTTTCCTTGGTCAGCTTTCTGTTCTATACTTTCATTAGAATCGGACAATTTGCCAAAGCTAGTACTATAATTGAATACCATTTCGCCGGTAGGAAAAGATATGTCATCTGTTATATGGTTGATCGAGGTCTTGGATGGTGAATTTAGATTTTCTCTGGATATACTTTTACAATTAACAAGCACATTTTTTATACTTTCTTCACAGCTTGCAGATCTATCACTGTCAATATGGGATAGTGTAGTTGCGTCATTAAGATGCATTATTGAATCATAGTTTTGAGATATGTTTGCCTCAAGTAATTCTTGATCTTCTAACATCTGTTTCAATTTAGAGGTGCTTGAACTTGGCGTGAGATTTCTTTGAGAGTATGGAGATCCAAATTTAGATTTAGAATATATTGTGCTTCTTGTCTTAGGTACTCTCTGGGGTGTAGTCGGAGTATCATCATTATATTGAGGTTTAAATGGTGAAGAAAGGACGTCTTCATTTTGTAACGGTAATAATGGATTTAGTTCATTAGTGTCATCACTAGATATTAGACTTGAAGTCTCTATATCCAGACAGCTTCCTAGATATATCTGTGAATTGTTAAATGATACTTCATTATCAATTTCTTGTATAAGAGAAGTAAGACTTTCTTGCGGGTCCATGTTTTGCTTATGGTCTTTGTCTATCAATTCCAAGACTACACGGCTAACTAAACAAAATAAGTTAATGAACTTACAGCTACTTAACTCTCTCTCTATAAATCCCCAAGAGTGAGCCTCCACCTCATAGCGTCCCTTGCCCAGAGCGATAATCCTGAGATACAGACTACAATTGCGATTTTTCAGATGCTCGAGAGTATTGCCTTTGTTTGTTTACAAGCTTCCTCTTTGGGAAACATCAAACTTTTTACGAAACCCTAACGGTTTTAAGCCCTAACAGCTTCAAGCCCTAGCAATACCTTGATTCGGGTAAATTAGGGCTCAGAATTTATCTTTTGGTTTCCCCGGATGTTGAAATTTTCTGGAAGTTTCATAGGAGCCGAGATCGCAGGATAGGGGCCTTGCAGTTGAACTTGAAATGCAGAGTTGAATATTTACACCGGTTTCTGACGCTAGATGCACATTGCAGATACAGCATCACCAAAGACCAGGTAAGAAGGCTGATTTAGATCTTAGAATTCTTCCTGTTTTATCAGTTTGAATTGTACTATATCTGTTTAATATACTATCAAAGAAATATCAATTTCACACTGAGCAAATTTCAATAATTCTAGAGGATAAGAAAAAAACAGGCAGTTTCCCTTTTACATCCATTGGTATATTATTATTTTATCGAAGTATCATTGTTATATAGGTAATTTTAATACGTCAAGTAATTAAAATTCTAAAAACTCTCGTTATTCAAAATACGTTAACGTAAAGACAGGGGTTCATAATGAATAAAAATCCACAGGAAATTGGACTTTCAAATATACCAGAAGTCATTGATCCAGGTATTACAATTCCTATATATGATGAAGATGTTCTAGATTCTCAGATATCTTCTGAACAACCACAAAAATTAGGTTCTTATAGAGCTCGTGCTGGGAAATTTTCAAATACTTTAAGTAATTTGTTACCTTCTATTAGTGCTAAATTACATCACTCTAAGAAAAATTCTGCTGGTAAAAATACCGGTGATGATAGTTCCACTGCAAATAGCTCCGAATCAACAATCGATAGTAAGAATCTTGCATTTCCTTTCAAAAATAAGATTATTGTTACACCAGCAAACGGAATACCTAATACTGATACTACTGCATTAACACCACCAGATGAAACAGCTAAACTAAATTTCCCTGATCCATCCAATTATCTTAACCCTCCTAGAACCTCAAATGACTCCTTTGGATTCAATACAAATTTACCTACTCAAATTTCAAGAACAAGAAATAATACTATATCTTCACAAATAACTTCTTTTTCATCTTTAGCTCCTTCAAATACTTTATGGTCAAATAATACAAATCCAAATGATCCCTTCCAACAGCAGCAACACATTTTACAAAGACTTAATACAAATACAACCACTGGGGCCTCTTTAAATGATTACTCTAGACCAAATACCTATTATGAAGCGTTGGCTCCAACTCTTTCAAATTCGGTAGGTAATGACCCTATGTCATCTCATATAGAAAATGCTAACCTATCGGTGCCAAATAATAATAACAATATGTGGTTGAATGTTGGAAACTCCACCTCTCATAGACCACGGTCCTTATCGAATGCATCAAGTATATATACAGATGCTCCATTCTATGACCAAGCTTCTTTAAACAGATCTCATGCTGCATCAACTTATACTCTACCTCATCAAAATGTTGGAAATAATCCCTTCGTTAGTGATGAAGTGGATCCAAGGTCACTTAACTGGGTATCAACAGATTCTAGTGTTCCTGCCATTAACCAAATAGCAAATCTTTTACCTACTAATACCATCTCTATTTCCAATGTATATCCTCTACAACAACAACAACCACATCTAAACAATGCAATTAACCTAACAAGTACCTCACTGGCTACATTGTGTACTAAATTTGGTGAAGTTACCTCTGCTAGGACATTGAAAGGTATAAACATTGCATTAGTAGAATTTGACTCTGCTGAAAGTGCCATCAGAGCATTAGAGGCCTTACAAGGTAAAGAAGTTTCAATGATAGGTGCACCAAGTACTGTATCCTTTGCAAAGATCTTACCAATGCATCAACCCCCACCTCAATATGTTGTACCTCCCAGCGTCAAATCCGGTAGTGAGAACATCCAACAGCCTTTATTACAAGAACAATTATATAGTGGGGCTGTAGCATTTCAACAACAAGGTAATGTTTCTATTCCTGTCTTCAATCATTATCATAATCAAAATTATAATCAGCAACAACAACAACAACAACATCATCATCATTATCAGCATGCATCACAAAACTCCCAAAATTATAACTATCCATATGCTTCTCATACAGCTACTACCGAAAAGGAACAATGCCCTTTTCCATTACCACCTCCTACTATAAGCAGTCAAATACCTTTATTGAAAAGTATAATTCAATCGTTTGAAACTATATCTGATGAAGTTCAAATAAATAACTTGCTAGAAAAAGTTACTCATTTTGAAGGAACTACTGATATCACTAATTTTGGACCACTTCCCGAATCAGCCACTGTTAAAGATTTTGATGCTCCAAGATTAAGAGAACTACGCAAAAGTATAGACTCAAATTCATTATCAAACTTGGAACTGGAACAGTTAGCAATTTCAATGCTTGATGAATTACCAGAATTAAGTTCTGATTATTTAGGTAACACTATTGTTCAAAAATTATTTGAATCCTCTTCGGATATAATAAAAGATATCATGTTAAGAAAGACAAGCCCATATTTAACCTCTATGGGTGTTCATAAGAATGGTACCTGGGCATGTCAAAAGATGATTACGATGGCTACCACACCAAGGCAAATAATGTTAGTAACGAAAGGAATTGAAAAATATTGTACACCTTTGTTTAATGATCAATTTGGAAATTATGTTATTCAATGTGTTTTAAAATTTGGTTTTCCTTGGAATAGCTTTATCTTTGAAAGTATTATAGCCAACTTCTGGACAATTGTACAGAATAGATACGGTGTTCGTGCTGTAAGGGCATGTCTCGAAGCTCATGATATAGTGACCACTGAACAGATTATGGTCTTAAGTGCTATGATTGTTACATATTCAGAATATTTAGCTACAAATGCTAATGGTACTCTTTTATTAACATGGTTCTTGGATACTTGCGTATTGACAAAAAGACATTCCATATTAGCACCTAGATTAACTGAACATATTGTTGAATTATGCCGTCATAGATTAGCGTCTTTAACAATTTTAAAGATTCTAAACTATAGAGGTGATGATATAGCTCGTAAACTAACTTTAACTGCAATTTTTGGTGACATGAATTCCAAAGAACCTCCAAAAGCATTATACAATATTCTAAGCGATACCAATTATGGTGGTACTTTTATCTATAAAGTTCTTTCGATGCCACTATTAGAGGACGATGTGAGAACTCATATCATAGAACAAGTACAAAAAGTCTTAGTTGAGACTCCTTCTGCCCTACAACATCGTCGCCTAATGGAGGAAGTAGGTTTATCAACTGCTAATACAACAACGGGTGTAAACCAACCTAAGCATGGTAAATCATTATCACATGTTTATAACACTGATTCTGTGAATCACGTTAGAGGAATGTCAATGTCAAGTGTACGGAGCACAGGTTCCAGACAAAACAATATTATGCAAGTACAGAATGGTACTCCACAGTCAACAAACATAGCAAACACTAATGCTAACTATTATAACTACCCTGGATCATTCCCATCTGGCTATAGTGTTAACACTAACGATCTTGCTTCTCAAATGGATATGCTCAATTTAGCAAATGGTACTCAGATGTCATTACCTCAACTCAGCTTTACCAACAGCAATAATATAAATAACATGAAAACTACTAAAAGTCATAACAGTGAGGACAATAATGGAACATACTCATAGTGAAATAGCATATACAACATAGAAAGATTGTCTTTTTTATTTTAACTCTAATTCATCTCAGATCTCAATAAAAGCAAGACCTTAATTAATAATCATATATATCAAGTTTACATTATGGATGGTTACATCGACACAATATATAGATATACATACACACTTAATAGATAAAATTTCCATTTTTTATATACAGTTAACTATCTTTCATATGCTGAGTCTGAAACTTGATAATACGATTGATTACTCTTCCCTACGGTATATTATCTTCACTTCAATATGTCATTGAGTCTACCATAACGTAGCGAGTGATTGTTCTTGAGTTCGTGAATTTATTTATGCGATTTCTCTGTATGAAAAATGACCGAACTATAGACCGAGCCCCTCTCCAGTCCAGTTTTTATGTCTAAAACAGAGAATTTGTGAGTAGAGAAATTAAGCTGGCGTTTGTGGGATCTTATTAGGCAGGACAGAAAAGAGTGTATTACGAGACTATTTCAGATCTTTTATTCGTGTTATATATTATCAACAGCAGTAGTGTACTATTACAATTAGGCTAAAAGTAGCAACATAAATAGTTCAAGAGTCTCCACACGCTTGACTGGACATCTATTTTATATTCTTCACCACATTGAGTCCCTGCATAATTTTCAGGATAAACTTTAATTGATATTGAACTTTACAAGAATAGGTACTTGTTTCAATATCTTACTACAATATTGACCTCTATTTTTTTCTATTCACATTAACATTTGTTCTTTTAGATTATGAATCAAAATACATGGAATTATGAAAGCCAAGGGAGAAATCAGAATCAATCACAAGACTATCTGCAACAGGGCAATTCAGGACTATTCCTTAGCGCATCAAACATGGAATATAACTCAAATTCTAACAATGACCAGAACACCGTGATTAGATTTAACAATGGTATTTTGAATGGTAATAACTCTACTTCTGAGAAGAGTTCGGATACTACAAATTATGATGCCACCAATATAATAAATTATGATGGACTAAGCATACTTAACTCTATACAAATAAAAGATATAACAACAGAAGACGCAAGAGCTTTGAATCTAAGTGAAAATGATATGATACAGATTCAGGAATTTGAAAGAGTATTACAAGCAAAAGTAGAAAACTTCTTAAAATGGGCTGAACATAAAAGAAGTACAATATTGACAGAATTAGAACAAGACAACATTAAATTTCAACAGGTGAAAGGTGATTATGGACCTCATACTATAAATTACTTAAACAAATTACAAGCAATGAAATTGAGAGCAATGGAAACTGAAAGAGTTGAGTTGCAAAAACTTAGACTACAAATATTAGCTATAATTGAAGAATATAAATCCTCCATTATATCATATGCGAAAACAAAAAAAAGAGATAATAAAGTGGAAAATCCAACTTCAAAATTCTGCTTTTATATTGACACTTTAGACCTCAGTAAGAAAACAAATTTGACACAAGGGTTAAATGAAGTCTCTTATTATTCAAAATCTTTGATAGAAAATTTACGTATTCAAGAACAAGTGAAAAGAGAAGGCTCATCTAATGTGTCGCGTTCAGTAGTGCACAAAGGAAACGTTTTCCCCTTACAGAGATTACCTTCTGAAGTGCTGCATCTTGTATTGGAGAATTTAAGTAATAGATCAGAAATTGTAAGATTATTGACGGTTTGCAAATTATGGGCTTTGATCATCACTAAATTGTTATATTATAGACCTCATATTAATAAGAAACAACAACTAGATTTATTTTTGAAGACCATGCATCTTACCTCTAAAGAAACGGTGTTTGACTATAGGTTAATGATTAAAAGATTAAATTTCTCCTTTGTAGGTGATTATATGCATGATAAAGACCTTTACAATTTCATAGGCTGCACCAACCTTGAAAGACTGACGTTAGTCTTTTGCAAAAATATAACAAGTGACCCGGTATCAAAAGTTTTACAAGGATGCAAATTTCTACAGAGTGTTGATATAACTGGGATCAAAGATATTCATGATAATGTTTTTAATACTCTAGCCGAAAACTGTGCTAGAGTTCAAGGATTTTATGTCCCAATGGCTAAGAGTGTTAGCTTTAATGCTCTAAGTAATTTTTTCATACATGCTCCTATGTTAAAGAGAGTAAAAATAACTTCCAATGAAAATATGGATGATAGGCTAGTAGAATTACTAGCTAACAGATGTCCTTTACTTGTAGAAGTAGATATAACGGCCACTACCAATGTCCATGATGATAGTTTACTAAAATTATTCACAAAACTTACCCAACTAAGAGAATTCAGGATAACACATAATTTTAACGTTTCTGATAAGCTTTTCATTGAGCTTTCAAAAACTGTAAACCAATTAACAGCTTTAAGACTGATAGACTTTTCAAGTTGTGAAAATATAACAGACAAGACTATTGAAAGATTGATAGATTTGGCACCAAAATTAAAAAATGTATTTTTGGGAAAATGCAGCCGAATAACTGATCATTCATTATTTAACCTGGCAAGACTTGGAAAAAACCTACAGACTGTACATTTTGGCCATTGTTTTAATATTACAGATCAGGGTGTCCGTGTTTTAGTTCAATCTTGTCCCCGTATCCAATACGTAGACTTTGCATGCTGTACTAATTTGACAAATCAAACACTATATGAGCTATCTGATTTGAGTAAATTAAAAAGAATTGGCCTGGTAAAATGCTCACAAATGACTGATGAAGGCCTCTTAAATATGATTTCGTTACGTGGGAGAAATGACTGTTTGGAAAGAGTTCATCTTTCATACTGTTCTAACCTCACAATTTATCCAATATATGAGCTCCTTATGGCATGCCCAAGATTATCACATTTATCATTGACTGCTGTACCATCGTTTCTACGACCTGATATTACTGCTTTCTGTAGACCTGCACCTAGCGATTTTAGTGATAGTCAGAGACAAATATTTTGTGTATTTTCCGGTAAAGGTGTTCACAAGCTACGTCATTACTTAATGAGTCTAACTACTCCTACCAACGGACCACAAACTGATATAAATGAAGTTCTGTCCAAATATATTATTTCTAATAATCTTCTTCATCCTACAGAAGACTTAGAAAGCGGGATTGCAAGAATAACAAGGGAATTAAATCAAGATTCAGCAGCTATATTGGCTGCTACTGGATTTAATCAAGTACCTAATATGGTAAATGATTTCGCCTTCCAGAATATTGATTTTGAAAGATTAGAAGCTGTTTTTAACTGGTTTGGTAATACTTACGATGGGAGAGATTTAACAGGGGATGAACTGAACACTCTAATGGACTTAGTTGATAAGAGATTTTGTGATGATCCTTTCAATGGTGATTATGACGACACCGATGGCATTGTTGCACCTGGTGCAAATACTACTTTGAATAATGAACTTTGTCATGTTGTGAGACGGTTTCACGAGTTAGATGAAAGAATTGACGATTTTGAAGTAAACGTGGCAAGCTTAGCCAGAGTACAATTTCAATTTACAGGATTCCTACTTCATGAAATGGCGCAGATATTTATTCAAATGGTAGAGACCAATCGACATATTAACCAGATTCAAGAAAGAGTGTATGCTTCAGCCATCATGGAAGATATAAAAGGGGTACAAGTATGGAGAATTTTGTTTGCTGATAGATTTTCCGAGCTTCTTCAAAAGTACAAAGTTTCCACAGTTGTATTGCGATTATATCTAAGAAATAGCATAACATTGTTGACTAGACAAAGAGAGATAGCACTTGCTCACGAGAGACTCCCATGGGGTCCTGAAGACAATACTGATACAAATGATAATTTGTCTAATAACCCAAGTGATTCAGACAATGAAGGTGTCGCTGCATTCCAACAGCTTAACGATAGAGTCCCTTTGACCTCTGAACAGATGAGAATAATACAATTTGGCTTACGTAACCCAATGGGAATGAATGGTAACCGTGGGCTGCCGAATGAGCAAAATCCGGAGGAAGATAGATCTGAGACTCCCGAAGAGGAAATGTTACCTGATTCAAGATAGGTATAATTTAATGTGTTTTTTTTCTTTTGAAGCAAAAGAAAGGATCAAAGAAGTAGTAATTTCATTGTTATATGTGTCATATCCATATTTTGCTTGAATATAAAAATATAGCATACTCCATTTAGTTCACTAACGATCTAGTAAGATTTTATTTAAGAGTTTATAAATGAATAAATATTCTGAAATATTATGCCTTATATACAATTGAGCTTCGAAACTAAATCTAGCAATATTGAATCAATCGCCTCATTATCTTCATTTAAAGATTGATTTTGTTCAACTAGTAGTGTTTCTATAGTGTCTTTTGTTTCCTGGAATTGACTTTTAAGTTGTTGGAGTTTAAGAGTATTGAACTTAACAAATTCTTGATGCAAGAGAGAACACTTGTTATCTAACCAATCAATAAATTTTAGATCAAGCTCTTCTTTCGGTATTTTGTTGATAAAAAAGGTCAGATCTCCATCTCTATCATTACGAAGTGTTGCATCATTTATATTGATATAAGTTAGCAAATCGTGGAAATACTCTCTTACTATTTTTTGATTTTCATAAATTAAATCGGAAGAAACTTGGCTAGTTTTATAATTAGGTTCATTTCTTGTACTCAAGGTCCCAATACGTACTTGAGAAGTAGGATCATCATTTGTCTCTAATGCACCTACTATATCTCCTGGTACAATTTTCGTAGTTGAAATAGCTTTTGGTGTACCTGAATCTTGTATATCCTTATTTGAAAGATCCTCCAAATTTGGTATAAAATTCAGTCTCATCGTTGAAGCCTCTAGGGGCATAACTGGGTCAACAGTAGGCAGACCAAATACTCTACCATCATCATCAGCATCTATTCCTCCAAATGGTAATTGTGCCATCAGTTCAGTGTGACGGTTTAGATTATCTTGAGAGAGTGACTTTTTCCCTTGTAACTCATTGCTGTGATTTGTGACTCTGGTTAATTTTCCTCCTTTAGAGATGCCTAAGATGTCGTCTCATATTAACTTGATGATTAGCTTGGTTTCCACCATGTTTAGGACTAGGTATAGGACTCGATGAAGAGGATAAGCTTGTGGATAAGGACGAAGAAGTTGATGATGAAAGGATCTCATTAGCCTCAGCACCCAAGGGTATTTTTTTTATCTTCACCTCAACTGGCTTTGATTTATCTGAATTCTCAGGATTTTCGACAATGGAATGGATGGATGATAATGACGAACTCGCAGCTTCCGAGATTTTATTAACTTCAACTCTATTTTCTTCTTTAAAAAAAGATTTTTCAAAAATTTCCTTTAAACTATTATTTTTTTGTGCTTTTATAGACTCAGTAATATGTGAGCTTTTGGTACCTCCCGTACTCTCAAGTTCAATACCTGAGTTCACAAAATTCTTGATTTCAGAATGATTTTCTGACTTCGTATCCAGCTTACTACTCTCTGGTAAATTCCTTTTTGATGAGGATGGAGTAGATAATGACGATATATTTGGTGGGGTCAACTCTTTTAATTCCTCCCTTGTTTCATGATCATTTGGTGTTTTTAAAACAATTAAATTTGGTCGATCCTCTATCGAAATATTCTTACCCAATTCTTTTACGGAAGGTGATGATTGTATTTGGAACCCAGAGTTAGCTGTGATATATTCAGGAGAAGAGAAATCCTTTCTAGGTGATGGCGATTGGTTTTTTAGTATCGGTATACCAGAGCTAATAGCGGGGTACTTCGCTAATTCTTTATCTTTTATAGAAGGACTTACTAGTGAATCTGTGATCTCAATATTGTCTTTAGACTTTATCGTAGAAGCCGTTGGTGGTGGTATATTAAAAACACTGTTTCCTTGATTACTGAAGCTGAAATCATCCGTACTATCGTCGAGAAGTTTATTTGGTCTAGCAAGTTCTTTTTTTTTACTGGTATGATTTTCAAAATTGATAACAAGGTTTTTATTAGTATTTACAGTAGTACCTTGTTTAACGTCATCTGAGCTTATTGATAGGTCTGATGATGATATCCGTATGGGAGATGTACGAGCCAATTTTCTTCTCTTTCTGAGAGGTGAAAGACTTCTTGAAGTCTTTTTTGGGGGACGTTCCGTTACTTCGTTTTTGCTATTAGATTGAGGTTCCATATTCTGCTTGAGTTCAGCGGTCTGTTCTGTTCTAGATACTTGATTGTTATTCACTTGAAGATTCTTTTTTTGCTTGATCATCCGATTCGACATGTCCTCATCAGAATACTTCCTTTTTAATACAGGACTTACCTCATTCTCTGACTTAGGTGCACTTTCAGTACCAGGAGCAGTCTCAGTAGTAATTGTTTCCTTTTCGCTAACATTTGGTGTAGCCTGTTCAACTTCTTTTTCCGAGTTCCTTATATTTATATTATGCTTATCATCTCCCTCTTTATTACTATTCTTACTATCAATAGTAGTATCTTGCTGATCAACCGAATCATCTTCTGGTTGTGGTAGGTTAGAATAATCAAACTTGAAATCTGTTATATTTTCTAGCTTCCTAAAATCTTTGAAATTCTGCTGGATAGTCTTAAAAAAGTAGCAATTACCTCTGTTACAACTATTATAATGGGCTAGTATAGGCGAATCCGAAGAATTCCAAGGTTCCACTATGTTTTTACAATAAATACAAATACAGGCATTATTAATATCATCGAACATTAGCTCTTTAAAACCACTAAATGAGGAGTCGTATCTAACTAGACCGGCTCTTGCTACTTCATCAATACTCCATTTCCCACTTCTATCGTTCCATTTCTGCGTCACTTCATTGAATGTAGTTTTGAATAAAGTTAGAATCTGTGCAGTGAATGGCCATCTAAAGAATATATCATTTTTCCAATCAGAGACTCCTAAACTAAATCTTTCATCATTCAATAATTTCAATTTTAGATATGACATTAAACAATTGGAGTTATTACCATTTAGGTGTAACGTTAATACATTACACATAGTTTCTAATGTATCTTTACGTTTTGAGCGACAGGAATGTAAATCGGATGTATGTCTATTACAATGGATGCAATCAATTGCATCCTTCAGAACTACTTTATTGTCATCAGGATTTAATATTGGATCAAAATAGAATCCTAGAATAGATAAACTTAAAGGTGGAATAACTGTATATCTCCATTTATATTTCTTATGATTTAGTGTCTTTGATGTCTGGAATGATTGAAGCCTTTCTTTCTGACTGGAGAGATATTTATTCTTCTTGTCCATGGTATTTATACTAGAGTGTAGCAGTTGTATAGTCTGTTGTTTAAATTTTAGGACGATTAATTATGTCTAAATTAGTGATTCCAATATTAAATCAGTTTAATATTCCAATGCGAGGAATCAAGTATAACTTTATTTTTTTCAATACATTTTCTATTCAGATATTTAGGAAAAAAACAAATAAAAACGTCAAACCACTATCAAAAGAAGCTAAGCAGAATAAGATTAAGAGTTATCTTTCAGTAAGAGAGAAGTAAGAGTGAATCAAAAGCTAGAAAATGATTTTAAGGAACAGAAAGAAGAGCATGAGTGTGCTATTAGCACTGGTTGGTGTTGTTATTTTACTACTGATGTTGAACGATATCAAATTATCATATATTTCAGATAATATTATTAGAAGTAAGAGTAAAGATGATTCTACTGTCTCTCAGTTAAGTGAACTCACTAAAGAATGGAAAGATTCTGGTTCAAAACTAGCGGGCGATATCAAGGATTCTAGTTCTCAACTAGCTGAAGATCTAAAAGGTAAAGTGAAAGAAAAATTCAAATTGGATAACAGTATCATGCCATCTATGCCAGATCCAGAAGCAAAGAAGGAATTAGGGAGGGCTTCATGGAAATATTTTCATACGTTATTGGCTAGATTTCCAGATGAACCTTCTGAAGAAGAACGTCAAAAATTAGGTAAGTTCGTCAGATTATATGCAGAATTATATCCATGTGGTGAATGTTCATATCATTTTGTCAAGATGATTGAGAAATATCCAGTACAAACCTCTAGTAGAACTGCAGCAGCTATGTGGGGGTGTCATGTTCATAATTATGTGAATGAGTATCTAAAGAAACCTCAATACGATTGTACTACAATTTTGGAAGATTATGATTGTGGTTGCGGAGATGATGAAGAATAGTTAACTTGAAGTTTGTTTGTCATTTTTATAGTTTTATTTAAAGTATATAGTATATATTCCATAGTAATTTTATATGAAAAAGAAGTCACATTATAGTACAGCAGCCGTTTGAATTGTTTGCATTATTTCTTGTTTGAATAGATCTCTTTAGATTGTCTCTGAAATGATTTGAATTTGGTTGTGGATATCCCCATAATTCCGGTAAAGCATAGTCTTTTTCATTATTAATATGATTTATTATATTGAGACATGCATTTGAAGCCGTTATTCTTTCTCTACCTAGTTCATTTTTTAGTTTATTATTTAACTCATTAATTCTTTTTAATTTTAAGTATTTTATCTTTAACGGAAGCTGTTGTTTCATCAATTGATTCTGTGTTTGTACACTCATTTTTATTTTAGTTAGTGTGTACGTTAAGGGTCAAATATCTAGATAATTTAAGACTTTATATTGTAAACTTATAGATGAGTGTATTCATCACTGTATAAATAAACTTGTTAATGTCAAAAAAAAAAATCGTGTAAAACTTTACATCAAGAAAAAAACTGCATACAATCGGCTATTACATAATAAAAATTAAAGTACCAATGAATTTGAATGAATGTTTCAGCATGAAACAAATGTTTAGATTATATATATAAATTCACTGATATCCATACATAATACATTTCTGTAATAATCAAAATGACATACTAATTTACAAAAGTATTCGATGAAAAGATGACGGATTCAACACAATTCTTTTTTTTTTTGCCTTCTTGTTTAACTTCTTGGCTTTTTGAAATAAAAAATCACTAGAGATTATGCTTCTGGGTAGCACTTAGTTGAAAAGTAATTAAACACACACACATATATATATAGAAATCCAATTATAATGGAACATCCAGCTCTGGCATTGACTGTACTATGTACCACAGGAGGTATAATTGGGTACAAACGTAAAGGATCTAAAAACTCCTTAATTTTAGGATTAACACTTGGTTCAACGTACGGGGTATCGAGTTATTTATTACATTTAAATCGAGATTGGGGATTAGAAATTGCTTTAGGCAGCTCTGTGGTATTATTCATCGCTGGTATTATAAGGGGAATCCCATCCCGATTTAAGAAACCTGTTCCCTTAGTGTTAACTATGTTAGGTGCAGTAGGCAGCGGATATTATTATCATAAATATAAAGAATTCTACCCTTGAACAGATATGTAAGAAAAGAGAAATGAATGAAATATTTGTTTATATTTTTAAAAATTGTATAACTGTATTATAAATACGTATATCTGTAAGTATATATATTTATCACATAAACTTCAATGAAAAAAAAAAAATGCAAAATAATTGTGACTTTTTATGAATGTAGTAAGAGTTGACAATTGGTATTACCAGTTAATTTGAATGATATTAATAAATTTAGAATATAAGTTTTTGTTTTGTATTTTATTTTATAATAATTTAATAAATTATAGTAAAGACATAGAGTTTCTATGTTTTCTTACTACATTTTTAGTCTGTGAATCATTTTGTAATTGTTCAGAGACAGTAACTGTAGCTACAGTTGGAACGAAAGGTTGAGAGACTTCTGAAGCTAATTCTAAAAATGACATTTTATTGTTTGTAGTTGTGTTTGGGATTGAGTGATTTATTGTTGAAAACGATTGATTTGTTTTGTTGGTGTACTTATTCAATATAACTATATAGAAATTAGAAATAAGAGCTGATAATTACAATTGCAAGCAAGAATAAGACCTTTATATATCTATGAAAGCTTGAGATCTTGTTATAATACGCACCCCCTCACTTATGTAATCGAACACTAGTCATGATGTATATCTATCACATTAAGGTCATGCAAATGTTGGCGATGGATAATAGAAAATGATAGAAAAAAGTGGGTCATAGCAACCTGCGTAATGAAAAGATTGTCAATTGCAGCGTCATTTGCATAATTCAATTTGTGACTAATCAAATCTTCAAGCCGACTTTTTCTTCCATGGAGTTCTTTTGCGCCTTGATACTGTGGCGCCCAGCGGCGTTTGAAATCCGATGGGGTTAAAAAAAACGACTTTTAGGCGGGGGACCAGGGCGGGGTTTGAATTCCGCTTGGAAGAGTGATTTCCTCTTAGTGGGAATCGGTGATGGTAGTGACTAGTGGAGGAAACGGGTCACTCTTGCTCACTACAAGGCAGCGATTGCTGTGTGACAGGTAGCCTTTTACGTAACGTTTGGAGATAACGTTGGCCATGTCACATTCAAGACTGTCGAGAAGGCTCTCTCTGGTCAGAGCATTCAAGCCCTTCCAGTAATTCTGATACTGCGGACCCCTCTGGTTCTTCAACAGTCCCATTAGTATAGTCTTCAATGGCACTATACTTTTGTTTTTGTCGGATTCAGATTTTAGATGAACCTGGTAGTATATTCTCTTGACTAGTTTGAAAAACACCAATTCTCTAATCAATTGTATTGCCAAGTAAATTCCTTTCTTTAGGAAGAATATCTCATTTATCTCGTTATTAACAATAAGGTCATAATCCTTTAAGTTCCCTGATTCAAGGCAATCAATCAACTTCGTATAGATAATATCAATCGCTATACTATTATTAGTGACTTGTTTCTTGAATTTCTTATATTGGTCCAATAATGTCTTAATTATTTTTAGCTTGGGATATATCCGATTCGACAGTATACCAAAAGGAACAAGTAATACTAGTATTTGTTCAAATTGTATATTATATTCCATGGGACAATCCATTAGCGCGTCATATAAATATCGAAACCCTTTTGAATAATCATTTTCATAGCATCCATAGTGTTCTCCTCTATAATAATTGAATAATATTATATTAGATGGATATACTTTAGCCATTGAATCTCTTAATTTAGGTACAGGTTCCATTAAATTTCCATCCTCTCTTGTCTTTAATACTTTGATTAAATTCTTTATCATATCTCTATTATTCAATTTATGATATATTTTAAATTCAAGATTAGCAAACATATATACTCCAGTCTTTCTATTCTCGATTAACCTGGGATTTCTATCATTTAAACATAATGTGAAACTTTTATGTATGCTCCTACCACAGGTCTCTATATATTCTCTTAGATCAAACATTCGAGCCATATCAAATGATATATCTATCAATTGTTTAGCTAGTACGAATAATGGATATAGAATCCAATTGCTTTCTCTCTCTGCTATCCTATTCATTACTCTTAATTGTTTATCAATTAATTCAAATAAGTCCTTATAATGATTTATCTTTACATTATTTTTCTTTCCTTTCTTCTTCTTACTCTTTTCATTGTATATACGAATCTTATCTTTGATTGAATTTCCTAATACATAAAATTCAACGACCTTTTCATCAACAGTATTACCATCATTTAGTGAATATATCGTTTCATTACCAGTATATGAAATCTTTAAAAAGTTGATTAAATAGTCATCATACCTCTTATCATGAAAATAATCATATATATCAATATAATTCATCCTTGTATACCATATATTTTCTATTTTTATTATCAATTACTACTTCATCTTTGTATCTTTGCTTTAATTTATTCCAGTCATTGAGAAAAATAACTTGATTTCGCTTTAAAAATTTTTCATTAAACAAACAGCAACCAACAGTAAAAACAACAGGAATTGACTAAGATAGGCTAAGTATCATTGAGAGATATACACGTACCTTCTGCAATATGGCTGATCAACGTAATATAAGTACTCCCCTGGAATTGCATAAACTCAATTTGGTAAATAAACAAACTACTGAAAATAATTCAATGAATGTAGTTAGTCCGGCACCAATGGGATCGATCACTCCAAAGAAGATAGCTCCAAGAATAGTAGTAAATACTCCAAGTCCCAAGAAGAGAATTGATAATAAAAGTGCTACTAAGAATAACGATCCTGAAGTTGATGATATTATGTATAGACTTGCCTCTAAAAAGCGAGAAATAGTTGAAATGGAAAGTAAATTAGACACATTAAGACAAGAATTGAATCAATTAGAAAATGATTTGATTGCACAACATAATGGTGTGAAGCCACAAGAACAAGGCACAGTAAGACAACTTTTTGAAAAAACAATAAAACCAAAAATTGATAATTTTACTTCAAATGATAATATGAAGAAGACATACGAGAGAAGGTCTAACCATAGTAACAGTAACAGTAACAATAATAATTCAAATAATAATGCATATGGGTCTATATTTAAAGCGATAAAGGATAAGTTTAACGATTTCAACGTCAATGAAGATGAATTCGATGAAAGAGTTAAGAGCACTAATGATAAAGACTTCTATCTAAAGGAGGGATATGAACTAAACGAAGACGAACTAGAAGAAGAGGCTCTAGAGGAAGAAGGGTTTTTGAATAGACTAAACCGCAGACGCAAATAGACGGAAATACAATAATATTTTATATTATATTATATTATATTATTTTATTTTATATTAATAAATAATTTTGTGACGCTTTTTAATTGCTGTCACACGTATAATATGACATGTCAATACCGTCCACTATGATAAATAGTCCAAAACGGCAAAATCTAGAAAAAACCGCCGAGCTTTTCAAATCAGAAACTTTTTATTTTCTACTTTAGAGACAAGAAGCATTTTATTGGGCACAGTGCAGGGGATATATACACTGGTGTTTTGTTATTTCGGGTGTACAGTATCAGGATCAATGGAGGAACAGTTAAAGGTGTATGAAAAATTGAAAAATGATTTGAAAGAGGCCATTATTCAGAAAAGGAAGGAAGAAGAAGAGTATGATCGGTTACAACAAGAAATCTATGATAAAGAAACTGCATATTTCAGCACTGCGGGTTCTATCACAACGACCACCACTTTAACCGGTGCTACAAAACAGATTGTTTCTCCAGGTAATATTATAAAAGGGTTTAACGGATTCTCTAAGAATCATCACACTGGTCACTCTACTAGTTCAAATGATCCAAGTGGTATAGGTTTAAGTAACAATGACCGTATATTTTCATTGAGTAGTGCATCTTTTGTTAAACAACTGAAAGAACAAGAGAAACAACAGCAGGCAAAATTATCCGCTCAACAGTATGATCAGGATAAATACAATGACGTAGATGAAAGCAATTGATATTGGATTGCTTTTAATTTAGTAACTGTTATTACACTGGTTTCTTGTCTAATTGAGCCAATCAAATTAGTATAACTTTTGAATCCACCCTTTCTTAGTTCGAATAAAATTTTTCCTTATTTTTTTTGTTTTTTTTTGGTTAATAATCCCCGAACATTGAAAGGAAAAGCTCACATTTAGTATTGGTAAACAAGGAATATCATCAACAACAAAAAGTTTCCAAACTCTGCTAATTGAGGTATTATTCCTATCGATCATTATCTAACAGAGGTGCAAACAGGGCAAAAAGATAATGAGTAAGAATGAGTGCAAGGATCAATCTAGTAGTACTGAAAAGGAATCTTACTTCTTTCCCTAATTTATACTATACCTCCAAATTGGAGAATTCAAATCCAAGTTTTTTTAATAAACAAAAGGACAGCCAACTTTCAAATTCTAACTCAAAAGTAAAGTTTACTCTAATAAATAATCCTCCCACAGTAGCTTCTCTTAGTATTTCACCCTCGATCCCAATTTACATTCGAAAAGGTTGTCTCATATCTATTTTCAATAATAACAATTCTTCTGATTTGTCCTTATCAAGTGAATACATTAATTTATGGTCAAACTTAATAAAGTATGCTTCCATTAAATCATCCAAATTTCATAGACTAGTTTCTAGCGGCAATGCCTTTAATGCTTTGATCTCTACTAATAATTCTTCCAATAAGAATATTCAGTCCTCCTTATATCATTTAAATCTAGATGGAACTTCAGATTGGAATATATGGGGTAAGGATTCGATCGTTGCATTCGAAGAAAATACCAGTCTTAACATAACTTCATCCTCATCATTGATGATAAACAAGTTTAAAAATTTAAATTTTAAAATTGTTAAAGGTCGTGGGAATGTTCTCTTAAGTGGTATTGGATCAATAATGAACATTAATTTAGAAAATGCAAGTGATGAAATATTAATAAACTATAAAAATTTGTTAGGAGTCAGTGGGAAGTCACAATTAGATATAACAAACTCGATATCTAATAAAGTTATTTCTAATGGAAACCATTATAAATATAACAAGCTACCTTTGCCCATCATTAAGATAAATGGTATAACCAAAACATCGTTTAAATCTTTATCCAAGTATCTTCTTATACTTCTAAAAAAAATTTTAAATTGGACATTATTCAAGTATAATTTCTTTAAATATGGAAACCCATCGAACTTCATAAGAATAACTGGACCTAGAACAATATTACTACAAAGCTTTAACAACAGCTACTTTGATAATAATTTTGATTATACATTGGATCCTGCGACTTCAAGTAATACTGCTATACTGGAAGAAGAATTACCTTCAGTAATGTCTCAGGTGGCTGAAAATCGGATAAAAAATTCTAATTTACATGTAGCGATGGTAAATAAGAATGGTAATGTACAATTCCGTAGCGTGGAGGGCTTTATTAAAAGTGCTGTTTGAAAACAATACTCTCCCCTCAGTATATATTCTAATGGAAAAGATCACGAACTGTATATATTTACATGTTGACTTGTATAATTCAGTATAAAACAACGAGGTGTTTCTGACTTCTTATCTTTTTTTCGTTTACTTTGGCATACCTTATTTTTCTTCTTTACTAGTTCCAGAGAGTCTACCACAAAATCCAAAGTATTTATCAGGTATAATGATCATTCCTTAAAAGCTCCTTAGATCGATCTCTAATTCTGGACATCTATGGTTATAAAAGAATCTCGCGGTACATTATTATCGCTTTTCACTTACTAGAATTTAGTAGCTTTCTTATATGATCATTTCTAAAAGATTTCCAAAAGTTATCAATATATCGTTCATTTTCATTACATGCATGCTTCAATATTCTCTCGCTATTACTTTGTAGTATATTCTCTATGAGTATATTATTCTTAACCCATTTATCAATCTTTTTCCAATCTGAAAATGCAACCTCTTTTTGTTCTTTCAAAGCCCTGGATGCGTATGGATCTATTCTAGCATCTACTGGGGGATTCATTTCAATCCCATTATCCTCTCCGTACTGTGATTGTAATTCTTTCTTCAGATTAATTGCTTCTTGATTACAAAATGATATTATTTTACAACGAGCTTCCCAATTCAGATATAATTCTTTTTGAACAAAATTATTGCATAGTGTAGCTCTTGATTTAGTTGCAATATCATGTTTTGTAAAATTATTTACTTTTTGTCTCAATACATCGTCACTTTTATTTCTTAGAAGACGAAGAAATGAATCAACTAGGGAAGAATCAACACAGCGTTTCCTATTAATTAGAAATTTATATTGGACGTTTTCAGTATCTGTGAAGTCTAAATTTGAATCAGCATTTTCAGGAATACTCAAAGATATTTCTAATTCATCCATGTTTTAATAAAGTTTTGTAGCTATTCCTTATTTTATACCTTGGGTTCTTTTTATCAGTTTTTTATTAGTATATTTTCTTCTAATATATTTTTTTTAACAGCTTTGTTCCGTTACATCAAGTAAATATAAAAATATATTGTAACATAGTTTATCAAAAAGTAAAAGGTCAATTTTTTGGATTAAAGTATAAAATTTTATTTATAATGTATTTATACTAGATACCAATGGATCCTTTAACAAAATCTTTACTAGTCTCTTCCATTACTTCACTTATTCCTTCTCCCATAGCAGTAGCATAATCGTCCATTTGTGTCTCAAGAGAATCCCATGCTGTCTCAACAGCTCGAGACATACTTCTAATCGTAGTATATCCACCACTCTTAGTACCGTGTCTCGTTGGAATTTTATAGCCGGGTGTGTCTCTTTCGTTTTTGCTTGTAGGTTTCTTTGATATTGTTCCTGCAGCAATTGCACTCTCTTCGTATCTTGAAGCCGGCCTATTCTCACCACCTAACAGTTCATCTAATTGAGCAGCAGTACAATATACAGTCCCTCTGGCCCACTGTAAGGAATTAACTTGCGGCCTGTATGGAATCTTCAAGTTTGGGTTATACAATGTATCACTTATTAGCTTTGTAGAATAATGATTTTCTGTAGAATGTTCAATATTATGTTCATCAATGATTGAGAATAACGTAGCTGTATATGGTCCTGTTCTAGTTAAAATGTCACCATTTCTTATAACAGAAGATTCTTTCAAAAATGTAGAAGGAATTGTGCCTGGTGCATGAACAGTGGTGACATCTTTTAAATCAGGCAACGAAAGAATCTTAGCATTAGAATTGGCTAAAAGAGCAACCATATAAGGTGATCTCTTCCGCTCATTCTTACTTGAGGTATAGAAAACTTCTGCAATCCCAGAAGATGAAATAGGGTACTTAAAGGATTTTCGACTTTCTTTCGACCTTCCTGGCTTTATCACTCTTATGTCAGAATTAGTTGAAACTGTAACGTATCCCTCATAAGGAATACCTTGGCTCAACTCTTTCATTCTTGCCATAGAAGCCTTGCAGCTACTCCCAGTTGCTTTATAGAAAGAGTCAATATTCGTCACAACCCCACCGTCGTTAGTTCGTTCGGTGTCTACAACTTGGACACCAAATCTTCCATTCCCTTCTGGTAAAATCTTCATTGTAATCAGTTCGCCTGCATCAGTACCACATAACATCAAAATACTTGAGTATCCATCTTCTCCAAATTGCATTATAACAAATTCAATACGTGTAATAAATAAACTTCTGATCCTCTGGATATTTTTTACACTTCCCAAAAATATAATGGCTGGTCCCCTTTTATCAATCAGAACAATGGTCCCATCTTTATAAGCTATACCGACGAATCCAATATCACTATTCGAGAGAGCAGACACTTCACCAAACTTTGAATTCATAACGGTACTCGGCATAAATCCTTGTCTAACATTTTTTGGAGATCTATCTCTAACATCAACCAAAGAACCTTTTTCATCATCAAGTGAGAAACGCTGAAATCTCATCTTCATCTCTTGATCTACATCACTGTCCCCAGAATTATAAAACTGGTTAACTTCAAACTTTAACAGGACGATTTCACCAGATTGGACAGATACACTTAATTCAAGCGTTTCTGGGGCAAAAGATAACTTTTCAATAGATATATTTGTAGGACGATTTAGAATCCGACCGATGTTCACTTCGAAAACGGTAGAATCATGCAATTCCTTGGAAGCACCATCATATATTCTTACAAAACCGTTAGAGTGACCTGAAATAATAGCAGACCTAAATGCATATGGTCTCTCATCATATTTCTTCGGTTGACCTCCTCTTATAACCTCCTGATTACCTGTCTTCAAACTCATCATACCTAACCATAATTTCTTAGGCATTGCAACACCTATACAGGCAGTCACTATTGGCCTTCTCCAAAGAAGAGTTTGAGGTAATAAAGAAGCAATAGAGGTAAATGAACTAGAGTTGTAAACAAAAGTTTCAATCTCTCCGTTTTCTAATAATAATAGTACAATGGCTGGATCGTGGCATCCACCAAAATATGGCGATCCTTTTGGAATTGGAAGAACTGCTTTTATTGAGGCTTTGTTAATGAGCGGTGCAAGTTTTTGCTGCTTGGGATTTGAATAATATTTACTCATCGCATCGTATGATGTTATACTATACAGTGGAGTCCCTCCAAGATCCAAAACAGTTAGTCCTTGAGAATCATCTATTGAAGGTTGTGATGGCCTTGTTGCAACAAGTAAGGATGTATATTCAGGATTATGCTGACATATCCATGATACATTGAAGATCTTTGGCATATTGGCCGTCACTTTTTGGTTTTCAGTTCCATTTTGCGGCTCATTAGTATCTACATCAAATAATGTTCTTGCCTGTATCAGTTTCCCAGTATTTGCGTCCCAAAACACCAAAGAGTTATCTTCATGAACAGTGAGTACATTTAATGAGTTTGGGTGGTACAAAGCTTGTATTATTTTAGGTGTTCTAGTCCTATCCACATTTTTGGAAAAATCACCACCTGGAGCATATGGGGGTATTTCATAAAAGAACGATTGTTTAATTTCCAAATCCACTAGCGAATATATGACAGTGACTTGGTTGTATGCGATTAAAATTGTTCCTACATCCCTAGGATTCCATTGTAGCGATATAACAGGTGATAATAGTTCCTTTGGAAAGAATTTACTCTTCTGTAGGTTTTCTATCTTAATGTTGGACATCATATTTCTATCAACATCGTAAATCATAACTGAACCACTTTGCAATCCAAGTAGAATCCAATCTAAAGAGGGATCATTTTCAATGCACATAACTTTACTAGGAGAAAAGACGGTAGTTAGAAGTTTCTTTGTAAAGATGGAAAACACATATATTGTATCCTTACTATCCACTGCAACAAGATAGATACTCTTCGCAAATTTCATCTGCCAGATTGGTACTTTTGAGCCAGATGATAATACGACATGACAGCCTTTGCCTCCAAGTATATGTATATTACCATTATCTGTAGCCATAGCAAGCAAACTTTGGGAATAATCAAAAGCAAGGGCGGTAACATTTCCACTGATGCCTTGCTGTTGTATTTCAGTAGAGCTGAAAAGTTTTGCTTCAGCAGAAGAAGTGACTGATTTGAATGAACTAGAAACGTTCTTTATCTTACTATCTTCATTATTAGATGTACTTATGGAGTTTTTGAAATTGCTAACTAGACTCTTGCCTTCTTTCCCTGAAGAAGAAGATTTGAATGGGTTTGAAACTTTTTTTAGACGATTAGACTTGAACATTGCATATATGTTGCCAGGTAGTTATATTTTCTCTTCTCCAAATAGCCAATACTCAATAATCAACAAATTTATTGAATTATATTATAATAGAACTGTTACTTATATATAAGAATTTACCTTTATCCTTGCTTCATCATCTTTTACTTTTCATTACGTTTATTCGATTTTCCGGATATGTAAAAATGCCTGGCTTAGCCTACTCAAAAAAAGTATAAACTGTTTCTTCTATACGACTACAAACTAGAGATTATATGATTTTAATTATAATGTAGCCTCCGTGTCTTAGATATAGTAGATAAAAAGTTGATCTTATTTTATATCAGATCATATAAAATCAATTTTAAATATACGTCTTTATAAATATAGTCTAGTAAGACATGAATTATTTTACATATTGGATCTTCATTCTCTGGTAAAAATCACTTTGCTGCCGCTTTTATAGCTTCCTTATACGTAGGATAGTCAGTATACCCCTCAGCACCAGCTGCATAAAAAGTAGATCTATCATACTTATTTAATTGTAAGCCTTGCTTTAATCTTTCAACTAAATCAGGATTAGCAATAAATAATCTACCCAAGGCAACTAATGTTCTACCGTCAGATACAAGCTTCTTGATAACATCTGGGTGTAAAGCTAGATTTCCTGCTCTAATTACAGGTCCCTTCCAAATAGAGTAAATAAAATCATTACTACCAGTTAAGTCTGCACCTTCACCTTCTGTTAAGAATGGATTGGTGACACGAGGTTCGATAACATGAATATATGATACAGCTTTACCAGCTTTACGTCTATTTTCTAATTCACCGCTGATATAAGCGTATTGACTAATTGTATCTGGATCGTTACTACCTGACATACCACCAATAGTACCAAATGGGGAAAATCTGACACCAACTTTGCTATATCCAACTTCATTGGCAACAGCATCAATGACCTCTAAGATAAAACGGGCTCTCTTTTCGATTGATCCACCGTATTTATCAGTTCTCTTATTTGACATTGGATCAATGAATTGATTTAGTAAACAACCATTAGCAGCCATAACTTCAACACCATCAGCGCCTGCATCAATAGCGTTCTTAGCAGCTTGAACATAGTCATTGATGTATTGTTTTAGATCATCCTTGGTTAATTCCTGTAGAGGATTCTTAGCTTCTTCAGCAGCTTTCTTAGAGTCATCATCAACAT
>JAJLXZ010000170.1:0-46928 GCA_030571575.1 Kazachstania viticola
CTCATCGCAAAATGACAACAACTCATCGACAACCAACGGCCATCTCATTGCTCCACAACGTCTATTTTTGTACTGTACAGCCTGTTCAGGTAAAAGGATCTACTTCCATACAACACGGTAGATAGTCTGGTACTGGTATACTATTATTACGTACTGCTTCTAAATAGAGTTTTCTTCCTGTTCCATAGACTCGTAACTTGTGGTTATCAAAGGTTATTTTATATCGGAGTACAAACAATACTGTAAGATAAAATATTTTCAAATATTGTAGTTGAGCAAATTATTTAAACTTTAATAGTTCTGATATTGTTTGTCCAGTTCACGTTGAATAGAGCATCACATCATTTACACTCAGATAAGGATAAACTACTTTCAGTTTTGACACTAAGATGCCAATCCCGAAGGCACCTATGTCGGTTGTATCAAGTACCTCATCTGCTATCATAAATAACCATCCACATCCACACATAAACCATAATCATAATTTTGGGGTATCTACTATGTTAAAACAGCAAATAGTTTCGAGCAACGAAATTAATAAGGAAAATGGTGAACAAGGTTTAAAGAAGAAAAAGTCACCTACTGATAGTAAGTTGGACTCAATATCAAGCAGAAACCCATCTTCATGGGACCCTAAGGATGACTTACTATTGAGACATTTGAAAGAGATAAAGAAATTAGGTTGGAAGGAAATTGCAAGTTACTTTGATGATAGAACTCCGAATGCTTGTCAGTTTAGATGGAGAAGACTGAAATCTGGTAATTTGAAATCAAATAAAACTGCTTTGGTAAACGTATCTGATTTTGATGCAGTTTTACGTGCTTTAGAAGCTGGTACTCTCGACACTTTACTAGTTCCTGAAACTACCATAATATCTGGAAATTTTAATTCTTTTTCAACCCCTGGTATAGAAACTGGATCTGAATCAAACTTAGTTTCTTCTTCTTCACAATTACCTTTACATTCTTCTAACACTACTAATGATATCTCAACACTAAGAGTACCAAATCATATTGTCAGTGAAAAGGAAAATATATCTACGGACCCATCTAACGGCTCTACTAATATACATACCGCCACTAAAAGTAAATCAAATGACAACATACTTCATGGTCCACCATCAAAACATTATATGGGCACTTATGGCACTACACCAATGAGAAGAAGTATCTCTTCAAATAATTCAAAATCTTTTGTGAAGCCAAGATCATTATCTCATTCAGTTAGTAGGCCCGTCTTCAGAAATGTCTTTCCTCAAGGCTCTACTATACCTACTACATCTCCACCTCCAAATCATGTTGATGAGGAAAATCACGGATTCATTCCTAAAATTATAGTAAGGTCTAGAAGAAGTTCTTATCAGCTTTCAAATATTCCAACTATACCTAATAGTTTTTCAAATTCAAATATTACTTCTCCTTCTCCTTCTTTCCCTCCAAGTTCTTCTTCTCACTTTTTGGATGTTTTAAATACTACAATTGTTAACTCAAAATCAAGAAAAAATTCGTTCGTCACTAGAAGATCTTCTTTCAATATTATGAATGGAAGTAACACTTCATCCAGAAGGCCCTCTATTATTCCGGCTCCTAATTCAATGACTATTCCATTTAATATATCTTCCTCCTCTTTAACATCTTCTAAACTGAAAGACTCCAGAACAAAAAGTGAAAGTAATAATATGAATACATCATATATAGGAAATTCTGAACCATCATTATCCAACTTGGGGAAACATTCCCGTAGACAATCTATGATAAAAACTTTTATTAGACCAGGTAAACGTTGGGATGATGAAGAAGATCAATTATTGTTGGAAAGTGCAGAAAGGAATTTAAGTATAAAAGAATTATCAATTTTGTTGACTAGTAAATCAGAAGCAGATATCACTGAAAGATTATCCTATTTGAATTCAAATAAAAACCAAGATGATACCAATGCTATTCACTCAACGGATGACGAGGATTATGTTGATGACTATTATAATTCTCATAGTAATAAAAATATAATGGATGAAAGGAAAACTTATAGTAACGTAATAAACAAAGGAAATGAAAATGAAAATATAAATAAAAATACTAATGATAATGAAACACGAGGTACAAGTAATACTGATTCAAAAGATGATACAAAAGCTCAAAATAAAAACTTGCCTCCCACCAGTAGTCTCGTTAATAATATAACCTTGCTTTGATGCTATATAAAAGTAATATAGAAAAATTATAAAAAATTAAATAGTTATAATTTAAAAGAAATAAAGAATGCAATTTAAAATTATTTGTATATTTTGATCTTTCAATGAATATTAATAATTTTATATATTACCTATATAGAAGACCAATAGATATGATAAATGCATTATTGTTGATTACAATACTATTAAATAAAAAAGTATTTTTTTATAGATAACGTCTAAAAATTACAATCTAGTCATCATCGCTCTCTGCTGTATCATCATCCTCACTTTCTTCAGTTTCTTCACCATCTGCCCCACGATCGATTGGTTCTTCAGTATCAGAGGCAAAATCCGAAGACAATATAGTTTCATTGTCATTCTCTGTGTATTCTTCATCACCACTATCATCTTCAACTATCTCGATATCAGCAAAATCATCAACTTCTTCTTGTTGTTCTTCTGTACCTCCATTTGCTAGTCCTACATCTGCAATCAAATCGGTATTAAGAATATTCCCATTTGGATTCCTTCTATCTTTTTTGTTAGCATTCGCAATATTATCCTTTTTAGTAACTGTTTTTGATGCTTTCTGGTGTGGTTCTATAAAACAGACTTCCCAATCATCTGATGTTTCGCTAATGGGAGGGTTTGTTAAAACATTAGCGGTATTCCTCTGTGTAATAGTTTCCATAGCTGATGCATCCATTGGTTTCGAATCGTTAATATCATCAGTCATAAAATTTGAAAGTAAAGAAATTTGTTGATTGAAGAAATCAGATACATTATTGTTTCCTATGGTACCGACGACTGTACTATGATGTCCTGCTTGAGCATCTTGTAAGTTTTTCTCATATGATACATCAACGATGTTATTACTTACTGTATTAATACCACAACTTGGACCAAAAATCATAGGTTTCCAAATAAGATTATCTTCTTTGACCTTCCAATATGATTTGTTGTTCCAATTATTCCATACGGATTCGATGATATTCCAATCTTTAATAATAATACCAAATTTATCCTTATCATCGACTTTATGCATTAGTATTCCAAGTTGCTCTAAGCCGAAAACAACGTCAGTCGGAATAAATCCTAACAAAGAAGCTAGTTCATTTAAAGTTACAGTGAAGTTCTCTTTATCTTTGAATTTATCTTTAAGATTCCTCAATGTTTGTGCAACTTTACATTTCCAAAAGTTTCGATATGTTAGGAGGCCTAAATCAGAGAATGGTTTTTCCGGTGTACCTAATTTAAATTCTCTCTTTGATAAAAGATAAGAAAATTCCATTAAGAAATATCCAAATCCTTGACGTCTAAAGATTGGTAATGTTAAAATACAACTTAAATTATAACCTGTAGAATTTAATTTTTCTTTTGAAAAGTAACCAACAAGATCAGAGTCCTTATATAAGACATAGAAAATAAACGGGTCTACTTCATAGTATAAAGTCTTAGATTTTAAGAATGACATGGATAAAAGACATAAATTTCTACAATATGTGGGGAATTCTCTTCCGTCTACTTCAAATACGGAAATTGGGCCATCTTTATAAATTTGAGATCCGACTGTCTTTGTCAAACATTTCATTTTATGTCTGTAATGAGAATATCTTGATGATGTGAAATTAAGACATGTTTCACACATGAAAACAATCTTATTTTTATTTATATGCTCAGGGAATGGTGATGGGTATAATGTTTTAATTTCATGATTGTTTATAGTAATATATTGTACATGAGAAGTATGTTGTTGTGATTGTCTATTAGAAACATTAAAATTAGTGAAAGTACGTGTTGTGAAATTTGTATTATAAAAACGTGTGTTCTTGGATGCAGTTAACAAATTATTAAATAAAGCCCTATCTGATTGGTTTGGTACAGTTTTTTCAATAGAATAATCTTTCTTATTGGCGAATACAGAACGATAAGTAGTTATATCATTTTCATAATTGTCACTAGATTGATTGATTGCAGCACTAGAATCATTATTATTATTATTATTCATATAACTTTTCATTGAAAATGATAATAATCTATGAAAATTGAGGAAAGTCTTTGGATTGTATGATATCTTAAGTAGTGCATGTACAGGCATATCAATATTCCTTCTTGCTACGAATTGAACATTTGAATTTAATTGATTTGCTTCATTTAAAGAATTTGGTAAATGCCAATTTGAAGTATCAATAATTTGAGAATCTTCAAATTTGTCATTATTTTTATCAAGTATACTAAATTTGGAATAGGATAGCTGTTTTTTTTTGTTTTTATTGATTGTATATTTTCTAACAGGGTTCTTATAGACAACATATTTTCTTCTTGAAGCACGATCGAGATTATCTAAATGAATTTTAGAATGGATATTATCATCAATTTGTAAGTTTCTAAGGGTACCATTTTTCTTGGTTAAGTTATTATCGTTTATAGTATCATTATTTGTTATGGTTTTTGGATACACTCCTAATTTTTTTCTCCCTCTTGGCATTAAAGATGTGTCTTTATCAAATTAAGAGAAAATATTGAAATGTAATGATCTATGGATAGATATTGTAGAGACCGTAATGAAAAGTGGTAATTTGTGTTAATAAGTAAGAGTAGAAGAAACCAGATATTTCATATAAATGAATAACTTAACTAAAATCAATAAAGAATATATATAATCTTGTATACTTAATTTGTTGATTTGTTTATAATTGATTGATTGCCTTAATAATTTTTTATTTTGATTTTTTTATCAATTTGTCTCGGTAATAATTCGCGCCTAATGAATAGAAGAAAACGTTATATAAGTCAGTTTAAAATTCATTAAATGAATGGTTAATATACAAATTATCTTAATATATATATATATATATATAGAAGGAGGTTATTTTCATTAGAGTAAAGAAGAGTTACAAAGAAGTTGTTTAGAATTTTGTGATTAAAATTATATCGTAAAGTCATTATTCATTTACATTAATTGGTGTATAAAATAAAATGTTAGGGGAGGAGGAAAAATCTCTACCATACACCTTTTTTATTATTATTATTGTTATTAATATTATTATTGGTAGTAGAAGTTGAATTTGTAGTAGTCATATTTAAAGTATTTTGTAAATCTAGTCCACTTAAGGAACGAGATAGGTGATGATCTAAGCCATCGTCTAAGCCTGTGTAACTTAAGGTTTTATAGATGATATTATTAGGGTTATTATTATTGTTACTAGTAGTAGTGGAATTATTTATGTTATTAATTTCATCATTGAAAGATTGAGTTGAGAAATTTGAGTGGATGGATCCATTCGTGTTTTGTTGTTTTAATTGAACTATTTCATTTAATTGAGAGGAAGAGTTATTATTTTGATAGAATGAGGATAATATTCTCTGAGATACGTTATTTGATTGATTTATTGTTGTTTGATTATTGTTACTAACTGGGGAAGAGATATTAGAATTTCTTAATAATGGGTTAGTTGAATTTAAAGGAGGGTTACTTGAAGTGTAACCAGATGGGATTCTTGAAGAAGGTGTTAGAGTTGTTTGTTGTCTAATGAAAGATTGTTGTTGAGAGTTAGTATTGTTGTTGTTATTATTTTCGTTATTAAATAATAAATTTTGATAGATTGGCATTGTTGGAGAAGTATTTGAGATATCATTATTGAAGAGTGGTAAAGCCGATGGATTTGAAGAGATTGCAGTTGCATGAGCTTGTAATAGACTAGTATAGGAATGTGATCTGTTGGTTGAACCTCCTGTTGAATTTGGTTGTAAAGGATTTAAATCTTGTTGAGATTGGTGAGATTGTAAGATAGTTGAATCTAAGAATTTTCTCTTGATTATAATGAATCTTTGATCTTGGAACTCTAATAGATTTAAATGAGAACATAATACGTTAATGATACGTTTATAGTTAGCTGGTAACCCGATAGGGTAAGCTAATTCATGATATAATTTATCTCTATCTTTGAATAGCAATAATTGAGAATAAATCTCTAACGTATCAGGATCATTAAAATCTAAATGTTGAGGAGGAATTTGAATTGAATTTGAAGAAGGTAATGGAGCATAAAATCTTTTAGTAGTGATGTTTGAATTGAAAGAATGATTATTTGGATTTGGAGAAATGAATGAAGATTTAGCGTTTAAGTTTGAGTTATGAGTATTAGGATTAGGATTAGGATTAGGATTAGCGTTACCGTCTATAAAATTTGAGAATAATTGAGTTGATGATAAATTATTTGAAGAGAGAGAAATTTTACTATTTAAAGATTGTAGAGATAAATTAGATAAGGATTTATGTTGTTCTTCTAATTGACCTCTTTTTTCTCTTTTTTCTCTTTCTATTCTTTCTCTTTCCGCTTGTGGTAATAATTTTTTATATTCCACTTTTAATTTTCTACCGTTAATTTCTTTACCATTTAAATTATTAATTACTAGAGAAGTTTCATCTGGGTTTGAAAAATTAGCAAATGCTAAACCTCTAAAGATACCATTATCGAAATGATAATTGAAGGCATATGGAAGAGGGATATTTAAGTCCTCCATGATATCTAGTAGTTGTTCTCTTTTAATTGCAAAGGGAATATTTTTAATGACAATAGCATTAGGAATGACATCATCTTCAGTTGAATTGGGATTATCGATATCATTTGAAATGGAAGAATCTATTTGAAGATCATTCAAGTTGATATTTGAATCCTCCGCATTAGAGTCACTCATTACTGGTGTAATTTATTTTATTTTTTTGTGTAGAATCAGGGATATATATATATATACACTACTTTATATAATAATTGTATTGTAGTCTTGTTAGACAATACAAATAATATCTATCTATCTACTAAAGAGAGAAATGAAAAATTTGAAAAAATGGAAAAAAAGTTCGGAATCATTGAACACGGAGAAAGAAAGAAAAAGCTAAAAAAGCCGGGCAACTCCTAAATATTCAAACATGCAATTTGAGTGTCTCACAGTGAAACGAAAGAAACAGCTGGGAAAAAAAGAGTGTATATTTAAGCTGTATCCTGGATCATAGCGGTCGAGCCAGAGATAAATAAGGGAATACAGGGATATAGATGGGGGGCACGAGGAAGAGTAGCAAGAGTAGCAAGAGCAACAATACTAAGATGAGAGCTTTTAAAGTGGTGAAGCCTGGGATAGTAGACGCTGCCAAGAGAACGAGCAGTGGATCTCAGCCTACTAGTAACACTACCACTACTACCACTACTACCACTACTACCACTACTACCACTACTACCACTGCAAATAGCACTAGCACGGGTGCTCCAGACGTGAACGAACTAGCACGCCTTGCACAACAGAGCGCACTACAGAATGCCCTGCAACGGTTCGAGGGCAAGACGGAGCGCATCGATCGCGTTCTCGACAAATTGGCTCAAATAAAAGCGTTGCTTGAGAACATGTGCGGGCAAGGGCAAGAAGAAGTTGAGGGTAGTGTGGGTAGTGAGGGCAAAGAGGATAGCCCGGTGTCCCTTGAGGAGATCGGGCATCTGTTGCCCCTACATGCACGTGACAGGGCTGAGATGCATCGCAGGATCGACGCCCTTGTGGAGCGGCACGCCCTCGAGAGGTCCACTGGTGGTGGTGGTGGTGGTGGTACTACTAGTACTAGTACTAGTTCTAGTTCTAGTGGTAGTGGTAGTGTTAGTGTTAGTGTTAGTGGTACTAGCACACTGCGCCGTACAAAGTTACGCCAGAGACATAGATGAACCAATGCTCTTTGTCCCTTTCCGGCAAAAGGAAAACATAAACACTCTGCTCGGTCGGACAACGGCCCGATCGTGGATAATTGTTATATTATATTATATTATATTATATTATATTATATTGGCTCCAGTACAGAACACAGAGTTATGTAATACGTGCTCTTGATTTCTTTTTTTTTTCACAATAGTCTGCAAGATACAAGATTTCTAGAATACACTGCTGCCACCATACAGCGTAACCCACAAAATGTTATCTCCACATATGAAATCAGATCAATTCACTCCTAAATCATCTCCTATAACGTTTAGTCTTGATGATCCAAATTGTAACATTTCACAATTCTTAGCGTCTCCAACATCGTTGAAATTAGATTCAGGTTCAAACTCAAATATCTATTCAAAGACTTCGTTATCAAAATTAACTTCTTATTCAAGAAATTCAAGATCAAAAAATCCTTCCATTAAGGATTCTTTAAGATCAGTCTCTCCTATTAGATTCGATAATATTTCAAATATCAATTTCGAAAAACCAAAAATGCTTAATCACGATTTCTTCCCTCTACAGAAAAAATCAACAACTTCTTCAAAATTACCATTATTATCAACTTTAATTAATTCAAATAAAAATTCTATTTTAGATAATGATATTAAAAAATTATCTATAAAGGAAACTTTAGAACAAATACAAGATTATCAATTCAAAAATAATTTAGTATCAAATACTGATAATAATAATAATAACTCGATTAATTTACCAAAAATTAGATCGAATAAAGATATTCAAGTAGATAATTTAGATAGTATTAATATAAATGATAGAATCGTTTCAAATACATCTACTATCGTTTCTAATAATTCTAACGATTTATCAAATTTAGATATTGATAATTTACCAACAGATAAAAACGGTTTCGTTCAATTGAATTCAATATCAAATAATAATACTAATAACGTAAAGAAAAATTCAAACAAAATTAATAGATATAGTTTCATTTCATCAACTTCAACCGATTATGACTGGTTCGATCAATATAATAACATTAACATGAACATGAACAATAATAATAACAATTATCAATTACAATCTCAAACAAGTTCTGAAATTGAACAATTAAATCTCGAATTAAAGATTAAAAATTTAGAATTAGAAATGTCAGAATTGAAATTACAAAATGAAAAATTAATTAACTCTCTGAACCTTAACCAGTCAACTCATAATAATGAAATCTTATTAAAGAAAAAATTAAAATTTTTAGAGAGACAATTTAATGATTATAAAAAGATTATTCAAAATTTAAATATTAATGAAACAGATTCAGATAGTGATTCTATAACATCAAAAAAAGTTGTATCAAAACATAAAAAAAAAATTACTTCGAAAACTTTAGATGTACCATCACTATCACAATCATCAGCTTCTTCATCAATTTCAACTTCTTCCTCTTCCTCTTTAAAATCTCATAGAATTTCAAGAATTTCAACAAAACAATTAAAGAAAATTGAAGAACAAACAACTGATCTATCAAGTTTCTCATTCTCAAACTCCTCTTCTTCCTCAGATATAGAAGATATATATGAAGGTGATCATGATGATGAAAAAGATCAAATATCAAATAATAACCCTCCTGTACATCGTCGTATCCATTCAATAAAGAGAGGTTTTAATTTAAATATTCCAATACAATAGAAAAAATATCATGCATCAGCTCATTCTTCACTAATCTTTTAATTAATTCTTTTTACAATGTCAAAATACCCTAATTTCATTATCATATCAATATACCCCCTTCCTTATACATTTTATCTATATAATATTTAATTATTATTTTATACAATACATTACATTACATGAAAATGAACTTTCTTCAGAATTTTTTTTTTCCTGATATATATGTAAGAATTAAAATACTACCAAGTAATAAAAATAAGGATATATATTATTTATTACAATACAAAAACCATACCGTTTCTTTATTCATTATAACATTCATTTTAAAAAAATTTATTTAATGGAAACTGCTTCAAATTTAAATATAAGAAAGAAACCATGGGAACTAACCCATGAAACTACATCAAATAATAATACTATAAACAATTATACCGATACAATACCGTCTATTCAAAATCATAATGATTCAAATGGAAACGAAAACGCAAATGAAAATGATAATGATAATATACCGCCTACTCTACCACCACCAATAATTAACAATAATAACAACCCTTATCAGGACTCTAATAATTTCTACTCATCACCACAATATGGTATTGGAAATTATGGTATGAACTCATATGGGATGAACAATTATGGTGGATTAGGAAATTATGGTCTAGGTATGAATAATTATAATTATGGTATGGGGATGGGGATGGGGATGGGAATCGGAATGAATAATAATAATATAAACTCAAATGGATTAACGGATTCTACAAGATCAACTTTTATGTTATTAGAAAATTTAATTGGTACAATAAATGGATTTGCTCAGATGTTGGAATCAAGTTATTTTGCAACTTATAATTCTTTCATTACTTTAGTCTCCTTTGCCGAAGAAATTAATAAATTAAGAGAAATGATCGCTAGTATGTTTGGTGTATTTGGAATATTTAAATTTTTCAAAAAATTATTATATGGTAAGAGTAAAAGTAATAATAATAATACCAATACTAGTAAATTTATTGAAGAATTTCATAATATAAACCAGAAAAGAAATGAAACAACAAGGAGAAGAAAAAATAAAATTGCTTGGAAACCAATAATTGTTTTCTTTCTTGGTGTTTTCGGATTCCCTTACATGTTAAATAAATTAATTAAAAGATTAAATGAAGATAAGAATAAGAAACTAATGTCCCTAAATAATAATCAACATTCTCAAATAATTGATCCTAATAATTTAGAATTTGCAAGAGCAATTTACGATTTCATTCCAGAGAATCCCAAAATTGAAATATCATTAAAGAAAGACGATTTAATGGCAATAATTAATAAACAAGATCAATTTGGTAGGGATTCTCAATGGTGGAAAGTTAGAACTAAAAATGGTGACATTGGATATGTACCATATAATTATATTGAATTAATTAAAAGGACTGGGAAATCAAATACGAATATGTAAGATTATTATTTAATTATATATATATATTTAAAATCAATAAAAAATTTGAATAGCATAAAATTGAAACAAAACATAATTTTCAAAAATTTCCCTACTAAAATTTAAACTTCCATTATATTTTTACTAGTATCAATCTGAGAAGCTCTTCTACTGTTATTTAATTTATTGATCTTTCCCTTATTTAAATTTTCATCTAAACTATTCAATGAGTCATTATCATTAGAACAGGTTCTTACAGGAGTAATCTCTCCAATATCATTATTATGCTTTTGTTTCTTATTCTTAGGCATCTTATTTTTCTTCTTACTATCTTTATCTCTATCAGTAATGTCCTTAGTCCTATGTAGACGATAAATTGAATAAAATGTCGGTTTCATAACACAATCATATAAATTATAATGATGGGAATCAACCGCACATTTTTTTTTGCCCTCTGTAAATGACATTCCTGGGAAAAAAGCAAACATTATGAATATTTCTTAATATGTAGTTAAAAAACTAAATTTATTAACTTTTTTATTATAAGATAACTTAAACTGGGAGTTATAACTATTAAAAGAAGAAAACGTCTTTAGCACACAAAATCTTAACACTAATCACTTTAACTTTGTGGTTTGAACACTTTACTATATCCTCCCTTTAACTGATTTAAAAAAATATCTACCCAGGAGAATATTCCTGTTTATTTTGACGTTGCGAGATTCTGAGCTCCTTTTATACCAAATTTGAATGCCAAAAGGGTCTATTCGGGGTTCAGCCGTGCGTCTCTAATTTTTTTGTGCGGGGTTTCCTCTTTAGGAAATTTGCGCGCGCCGTCATTTTTTTTAAATTTTTAATTTTTTAACTTTTAGTTCTATGTAAAATATTACAAAAGGAGACTTTCTATAAAGAATCAATGAATCTACATGAAGTCGTCATCACCGAAGTCACCGTAGTTGTTTGTGTCGTCAAAGTCAAATTCTTGATCCTTCTTGAATGCACCACCAAGGTTGGTCTTAATACCCTTAGCTTTCTTCTTACCAGCACCACCAGTAGCGGTACCACCTCTGACTTTAGCAAGACGGGCCTGTCTTTCTTCTTTTTCTTTCTCTTTGATTAATACATTCAACGTTGCAACGGTCTGTCTAATGGATTCGATAGACATTGGCTTTGCAACATCTCTTATTAAATCAATGGCCAATGATGAGGAGTAGTTTAAAGAAGATTTAGCATTCATCGATACAACAGCAGTACCAACGGCTTTTCTTAAGTCTTGATAATCTCTCTTAGTCTCAGCATTAACGAATAATGGATGTGTCTCTATTGGAGTATCTTTTGTAATGACTGGGGCTCTAGATGCCATAAGTGCTTCTTGTTCGGCTTTCTGTTTAGCAGCACGTTCTCTTGGATGTTCTTCGGCAACTCCTAATCCACCAAAAAGATCAGCTGCGTTATTTAAATCGGATTCTAATTCAGCTTGTTTAATCAACTCTTTACGAGTCTTTTCATCCATAGCATCAATTTGCATTTCCTTCTTGATACCATTACTCTTCTTCTTGTCTTTACCATTATTGGCTTTTACTGGAGCTTTTTTAACCTCTGGTTTGACTGGTTTTTCTTCTGGTGCATCCCATGAGTCTAATATTGGTTCATCATCATCCCATGAATTCATTAGTACAGCATCATCATGACCCATAGATCCACTAATAGCATCTTCGTCCCAAGACATCTTTTCTATAAATTCTTTTATATTTTTAATACGAGAATTGTTATCAAACTATTGTGATTGTACCTCTACCAATCCAAAACAAGTTGAACAGAATTCAATGATAAAATTTCAATTTGCACATATCTTTATGTTTTTTCGACCAAAATTTTTTTTTTCTCTTTTGTGAAGCTTCCAGAAAATTGGGTGTCATAAAATACGGTGCAGTTATCTTATTGTATGCAGTGCTTTACTTATATTAAGCAGTAGTGGTAGAAGGACTTCTATGCATTTTCAACGCTTCATTCTCTTCTAATCTCTTCATTACCATTGACATCCCTAGTCGGCTCTTCTGTACACTCTCTTTGAATTTCAGGTGTGACCATTTTTCAATCCTATCCCTGATTCCTAACTTGAATGCACTACTAAATTTTACTTTACTGTCTACCAGTGTCTGTTTAGCTACATCATCGTAACGATAAGTAGTATTCTCCTCGACTGTTAACACCTTCATATGATCAATATTCTTACTGTAGGTCTTCATTATTCTTTTCTTGGGATCAACCATAGAAAATTCGATAAGCCATGATTCTGTAATTTTGGTTCCTATTATATACTCTACCCACTTTGGTAACTGTCCTCTTTTCTTAATCAGACGTGTAGTCAATAAATTTCCAGATGTATCAAACTCTCGATTTAAAACATCTATTGAGACAATATGAGTCGCATAGGGGTTAGGATACCTGTTGAAAAAAGCTATAGCGACACTGGTAAAATCATTCTTAAAGACATGTGAATTGCAATGTAAAAGTACCATCTAGCACACCGGATGCTATTTAACACTTGTTCCTTGAACTGGCTAGATATTTGTTCTATTACTACTCCTATTCATGAAAGAAATCGTTTAGTTTTTACTTTTCACAGTAATTTTTGCCGCCAAAATTAAAATTCAATCAAACCTAAATAATAATAAAGATAGATAAGTATCATGGTTAAATGATATAGGTATTTTATATTGTTTTAAAGAATTGTATATAAGAATGTATTATTCAAGTATATGCTTAGTTACTATCTATAATAGTAAAGCGGCAATGGCTGCTCCATAAGCTATGTTGGCACCCACATGGAGAGTATCCACCCCGTTTGTTGAATTAGAATGGATTGTAGCCGTACTACTGGAACTAGCACTACCACTACTGCTTGTGCTTCTGTCCTTCTTGTTATAAGTAGTAACATATGTTGAGGTCAAAGTGTACTTGTTACTACCAGATGTAGTAGTATATTTACTCTTTACTGTGCTTTCTACCTGACTTTCAGATTCATCTTTTGATGAAGATGCTGAAACTGAGTTTTGAGTGGTAGATGGCACCCACCATAAAGTAGATGTATAGGTCTCACCTAGGGAGTTAACTGAGGTAACTGTCGTAATTGGTCCATCCGTAGTGGTAGTACTACTTCTACTCGTTATTGAGTTGCTACTAATACTGTCTGTAGCTTTTGACACACTTTCGCTTGTCATTGTATTACTATTGCTTTGTTCATTTGAATTGACATACCACAAGTACTTGGTCGTTGTTTGTCCTTGTGCATCTGTGGTAACCACTGTGGTGCTTGGTTCCACAGCAAAGTTATTGCTTACTACATTAGAAGTTTGTACTAAGTTTGTATTAGTACTTAGGTAAGTTTGAGTAGGTTGTATAGTAGCTGCTGATGCAACTTCAACAGATTCGGAAACTTGAGAATTGTTATCACTAGTAGTATCAGAAATTTCATCGTTATTGGAAACACTTTGTGTGGAGTCTATAGCTCCTGTATCTGTATCAGAGCCACTTGCAGAGGCACTTTTCACAGATATAGCAATAATGTTGGCTACTAATAACTTGGAAATGATTTGCATTTTTTATTCTTAATTTATTATTGTCTTAATTTATTCGTATTAAAGGTTGGTGTACTATCGATATTATCTCTATATTAAAGTTGACATATAATACAGGACAAAATAGTTATTCGAATACAATGGTTTTCATACTAAGGTATTTATACTTTGGGTGAACACAGATTGATCTACCGTATTCATCTCATAAAACAAGCCATCTAGAAAATTACTTCATCAAACGCCAAGCCTTCAATTTCCCCTTTTGAATTACTTTCCAATTCAATAAAAAATAATAATTGCATCGGTATAATCAAATCTCTACAGAACATACACAGACACATTCTCCTGCATTGTAACAGAATCATTTACTGACACTTTCTCTACTCAGCCTTTTTCATTTTAATCTCTATCTAAGGCGAAAAAAAAGGCGGCTGGGCAAAATTCAAGAGGCTCCCGAAAAGTTTCATGCAATACTTCATTAAATTATATTCAAAGTCTATCTATTAATAATAAAAAACACATCTTTACAACATTACTACACCTACGTTACTACGATTTACTATATCATAGGTATTGTCTGGATTCAGCCCACCTGCAATTGGGAACGCCCTGTAGTTTAACAAATAAAAATGTAAGAATCCGTCACCTGGAGAAAATTTCAATTCATCCATAAATAAAGTGTTGTCTTGTGAAGTCAACGCATTAAAGACATCAAGCTTGGCATCTCTTGCTATTATGGTTAAATCACGTATTAAACTTGTTAATTTTTCTTTCAATGCCTTTGTAGCGTCTTCTTTATATCTATCCTCATTCTTCTCAATAAACTCAAAATCAGCATCAGATGCGTAATAATAAAGATATGCAATATCAAGTTCTTTATAGAGATTCCCATTCAATATGTTAAAAGGTAACGAGTAGAATGATGCAAAATCCGTAATTTTACCAATGGAATCTTCTCTAACATAAGAATAAACTACTTTCTCTTGTTCATTTATGTTCGTTGGATAGAGGAACCAATGTATGAATTCCTCCTTCGTAAACACTTGAAACAAATCAAACCTCGATTGATATTTATTAAATAGTTGGTAAGTCTGATCAACATCTTCCAATGTTAAAGGCCTTAATCCTTTGTTAGTAGTATGCTTTGGCAGAGTGTATTCTGCAACCATCTGCGCTTTACTTTTACCAAATGGCAAGTCCGTAAACCCAACATCATACAATTTCGACCAATTCAAAGGACGGTGTGTATAACGACATGTACTGACAGGTGATGGTAGTATTGTACCTGCTGTATAAAATGCAAGCCATATATCACATCTGTTGACTCTTCGAGAAAGTTCTTTAATAAGGACAGGTGACATTCTTTTCGATCTTAGTTGCTTATGCACACAAAGAAAATTGACTTGACAGCTTGGAATATCCTTTTTTCTGACTTGAAGAGTAAGTGGGATTGCTGAGATGAATGCAACTAATTTTCTTGTTGTCTTAACTCGAACACCAACATGCCAATCTTTTCTCCATCCTGGACTTTTCAGAGCCCAATTGAAAAATTCTTTCTTATAGTTAAATCTAAATCCAGAATCTCTGTCTTCCACGTAGTTTTCATTCATCAGTATAAACAAATCTTCCAGATCAGTATCATCATCTATGTCGATATCGCACCATTCAAATTCAGGCAACATTGGATATGGTGTTGCCCTAACTTCTTCAGCAATCATAGTCTTATAGACATATCCTTCCTTTTCCACTTTCTCATCAAATTCTTGTATCGGTTGTGTTTTCCAAAACTTATAGTCTTTTAGTGCTTTATGTTGCTCATTGGGCAGTTTCTGTGCTGAATTGCCTTCTAGGGCCAATCGCTCTAACAGCTTTTTCAATTTATCATCTTCTTTACCAGGCATTATATCTCTCAAATATCAGCTGTACCGTCTTAAACACTGCCGGGTACCAATATCTTTAAGTTATTCTTATTCCCAAGTGTACATAATTTAGGTCAAAACTTGTTGTACCTTCATTGATTTAAGCTATCATTAGTGAAAGAATCGCTTACTATGGCGTAGCAAGTGATTTGTCACCTTCGAAAATTTTTTTATTGCGATGAGCTTGACAATTTAAGAAAGCATAGATCTTAAACCGATTTAGCAGTAGATATTAAGAGAAGCTTTAAAATGTATCAGTAACCATCAGAACTATCGAGAAAAGATGATCTCCGCTACTGGATGGGTACCTAGAGGCTATGCTTCAGAATTTGCTGAAAAATATGAACTTAACGACGAAGAAGTTGCCAGAATTGAAGAGATGGCCAAATTAAACATTGGTGACGTTGATGCCAATATAGATGAACTAAAGGATCAATTAGATATGGACGATGATTTACAGGAATTTGACTTAGAACATCCAGCCGAAGAAAGCAGCGAAGATGAAATGATTGATGGCAAGGACGAAGAGGCCGATAATAATGAAGATAGCAATAACGTTACCATGTTTCCAGGTATTGCTAATGAAAATATTACATTTCATGAGGGTACTGATGGTAGCGACCCATACATTTCATTACCTACTCAAGAAGACGTTAATGAAGAAAAGAAGGAATTACAAGTTTATCCAACTGATAATCTAGTTCTTTCGACCAGAACAGAAGATGATGTTTCATATCTTGATGTTTATGTTTACGACGATGGTGCTGGGTTCCATGATAATGACGTGCCTGTTGAAAAGGGTGACGAGGTAGATCCAGATGTTGCCAGAGGATTAGTCCGTGACAAGTCTCTATATGTTCATCATGATTTAATGTTGCCTGCATTCCCATTATGTGTAGAATGGATAAATTATAAACCTAATTCAAATGATCCTGAAAGTATTGCTAACTTTGTTGCTGTAGGGACATTTGACCCTCAAATTGAAATCTGGAATATAGATTGTATTGATAAGGCCTTCCCAGATATGATCTTAGGTGAGCCAATGGATAACTCAATGGCTTCCCTTGGTAAGAAAAAGAAGAAATCAAAGAACCAACATATTGAAACTCATCACACAGACGCCATCTTATCTCTTTCACATAACAGACATTTCCGTGCCGTTTTGGCCTCTACATCTGCTGATCATACTGTAAAATTATGGGATCTAAATTCCGGTAATGTAGCACGTTCAATGGCATCTATTCATAACAACAAAAATGTTTCATCATCTCAATGGCATCCAAGTAATGGTTCCATTCTATTGACCAGTGGTTACGACTCTCGTGTAGCTCTTTCTGATGTTAGAATTTCCAATGAAAAGGAAATGTCCAAATATTGGTCAGTATCATCAGGTGAAGAAATTGAAACAGCTTCTTTTGCAGATGAAAATATAATATTATGTGGTACAGATGCCGGTAATATTTACTCTTTCGATATCAGAAACAATGCTGGATCTAAACCAGTTTGGACATTGAAGGCACATGACGCTGGTATCTCTTCCCTATCTGTTAATAATTATATTCCAGGTTTAATGTCCTCAGGTGCAATGGGTGAGAAAACAGTTAAGCTATGGAAGTTCCCAACTGGGGAAAACTCATCTATGAAGGGTCCAAATATGGTTTTGTCCCGTGATTTCGATGTTGGCAATGTGTTAACAACTTCTTTTGCACCTGATATTGAAGTTGCTGGTAACATGGTTATTGGTGGTGTAAATAAAGGACTGAAATTATGGGATGTTTTCTCCAACAGATCTGTCCGTAAGAGCTTTGCACAAGAATTGAGTGGTATTCAATCACTAGCCAGAGAAGAAGCCGCTAAGGTTGGAAGAAGTTCAAGAATAGCTAGAAAGTACACCAAGAATGACAATCCAGACACTGTACTAACAATCGATGACCAAGGTGAAGACGAAGAAGAAAGAGAAGGCGAAGAAGAATAGACTCGCATACATAAAAAATAGTTATATATCAAGATATACCATTACTAGAACATTGTACAATATACACAAGTAACTAACTCTCCACTTATCTAATCTTACTATCATACTAAGTTTAATTATGAAAACAATTCAAGACCGGGTAGTTTTATTTCCGTTGGAAATGACCGATGAGCTGAAAATTTTTTTTTTTCAATATTTTTTTTGAACTCATCGCAAAAGAGAAAAATTGGCAATGGTGAGAGTGAAAAATTTATTCTCTGCAAAATTACTGTAGTTAAATCTAGTAGTTTTCTCGAATTAGATATTTGTTTCAGTTTGGATTAGCCTAGTTGAGTTACTGGTTTTATTAAACAAGCAGAACTGGTTAAGAGAGAAGTACAAAAATGGCTCCTATTGAGTATTTATTATTTGAAGAACCAACCGGTTATGCTATCTTCAACGTTAAATTGCAACAAGATGATATCGGTTCTAGATTAAGTGAAGTTCAAGAACAAATCAATGATTTTGGTGCTTTCACCAAGTTAGTTGAATTAGCTTCTTTTGCTCCTTTCAAAGGTGCTGCTGAAGCTTTAGAAAATGCCAATGATATCTCTGAAGGTTTACTATCTGAAAACTTGAAGGCAATCTTAGAATTGAACATACCAAAGGCCTCTAAAGGTAAATCTGTTACTTTAGCTATATCTGATAAGAACTTAGGTCCTTCCATCAAGGAAACTTTCCCATACATTGACTGTATTTCTAATGAATTAGCTCAAGATTTAATTCGTGGTGTCAGATTACATGGTGAAAAGTTATTCAAAGGTCTACAATCTGGTGATTTAGAAAGAGCACAATTAGGTTTAGGTCATGCTTATTCAAGAGCTAAGGTTAAGTTTTCTGTTCAAAAGAATGATAATCATATTATTCAAGCCATTGCTTTAGTTGATCAATTAGATAAGGATATCAACACTTTTGCTATGAGAGTTAAAGAATGGTACGGATGGCATTTCCCAGAACTTGCCAAGTTAGTTCCAGACAACTACACTTTTGGTAAGTTAGTGCTTTTCATCAAAGACAAAGCTTCTCTAAATGAAGACTCTTTACATGACTTAGCTGCTCTATTAAATGATGATGCTGCTATTGCCGAAAGAGTCATTGACAATGCTAGAATCTCTATGGGTCAAGATATCTCTGAAACTGATATGGAAAATGTCTGTGTGTTCGCTCAAAGAGTTGTTTCTTTAGCCGAATACAGAAAACAATTATACGATTACTTATGTGAAAAGATGCATACTGTTGCTCCAAACTTATCTGAGTTAATCGGTGAAGTTATTGGTGCCAGATTAATCTCTCACGCTGGTTCTTTAACTAACTTATCTAAACAAGCTGCTTCTACTGTTCAAATTCTTGGTGCTGAAAAGGCTTTATTCAGAGCTTTAAAGACTAAAGGTAATACTCCTAAGTATGGTTTAATCTATCACAGTGGTTTTATCGCCAAGGCCTCTGCTAAGAACAAGGGTAGAATCTCTAGATATTTAGCTAACAAATGTTCTATGGCCTCTAGAATTGATAACTATTCTGATGAACCAACTAATGTCTTCGGTTCTGTCCTAAAGAAACAAGTCGAACAAAGATTAGAATTCTATAATACTGGTAAACCAACTTTAAAAAATGAACTTGCTATTCAAGAAGCTATGGAATTATATAATAAAGAAAAGGGTGTTGAAGAAACCCCAAAGACTGAAGAAAAGAAGTCTTCTAAGAAGAGAAAAGCTGAAGAAGATGAAGACGAAGTAGTTGAAGAAAAGAAGAAATCCAAGAAGGAAAAGAAAGACAAGAAAGATAAGAAAGAAAAGAAAGACAAGAAGGAAAAGAAAGAAAAGAAGGAAAAGAAGAGTAAGAAATAAGAGGGCTAATCATTCATTTTTAAACTCTCTGTTTTTGTCTCCTTTTAATCTTTTTATTTCTTATAACCATAAAGATATATCTTTATGTCAGCTTTTTACATTCAGATATTATTACAACTTATATAAAAATAAAAAACTATTCTATGTACTGTATATTTAGCCTTTAAGAAAAGAATTGAAATAAAGTAGTAATTTTTAACAACAATCTAAAGAAAATCATTTGTTATAGAATTATGTAACAAGGTTATATTCAAAAATTAGCTCATAAAAAGTTTTGTAAGTGTTTGACCTGAAGTTCAGGTCCTAAACATAAAGACCCGATTGTGTACTCATAGCAGCCCCATCTAATTTCCAACGACGATAACATTCGTCGTAATATGCTTTGATATCTAATTTGTCATTCCATTCATTAATAAAAAGATCTATTAATTCTTCCATTGTGCTTAAAGATAACTTCTCAAATCCAGTTGGACCTTCACTTGGTACAACTATGCACCTAAAATTTTTAATTTGTTTCTCAATTAGTTCTGTCAAAACACTACCAATAAATCCAGAAATAAATTCAGGTGGTTGTAAGGAACAATTATCTATTGCTAATGATTTCTTTTCATATATTCTATCAGATGTTCCTAGAACGATAATTCGTGAATTGATTGATTCCATACGTTTAACTAATTCTTGAGATATGACAGTGGAAAAGATAGGGGAAAACTTGAGAAAATTTTCAGTAATTGATATCAAAAGGGTATTGTTACCAGTTATTGAAAATATTGGAAACTTAAAATTAATTGTCTTCTTTTTTGTAGCTGACTCACTTGAAGAAGAAGGTGCTTCAATCTGCTCTACAGATGGATCAAATTCATTTGGGAAATTTTCATTATAATTCCATGAGTGATGATATTCAGAGTTTGAATGCAATAATTGTGCTTTATCAATTGTTAAAGATGTTTCAATATCACCTAAGTGATCCATCTTAAGTAAAGAGGAAGGAAATAATGGATTCATAATTTTCGTTGTTATTATTATTCTGTCATATTTTCTGAAATCAATATTAGAAGAAATAGTGACAGTTGGAAGGGGTGTTACAGTTAGAGATTCTTCATTATTTGAAATAATTGGAAAATCCAGTTCATGTCTTGGCTCAGTGAATTCATTCCATTGTTTAAACTGTAAATATTTGGAGGTTCGTTAGTTAGTAAAGAGAGAGAAAGCAGAGAGATAAACCAAAAAATAACTAACATACTAGCATTATTGTCTAAAGATTAGAAGCAATTGCTTTATATCTTGGCTTAAACTAGGAGTACATCATTTTTATTACTTCATTCTACTTGCTCATTTCTATGTAATTTTTAACACATCGCTTCCTTATGGAAAAAAAAAATTGAAGCATGTTAAGTAACAGAACAAAATACAGTAGAAAAACTGTCTATCAATTCTACTTGGATCTGTACCAAGCTTTAACTAAGAAGAATATAAAAGATGTCATCTGTAGCGTCAGAATATCAAAAAATACAGGGTGAACTTGAAGACCTCGTTATGGCGAGACAAAAGCTAGAGACACAACTGCAAGAAAATAAAATTGTTAGTGAAGAATTTGATTCTATAAAAGAAGAAACACAAGTATATAAGTTAACTGGTACAGTTCTCTTACCTGTCGAGCATAGTGAAGCACGTGGTAATGTGGACAAGAGACTGGAATTCATTACTAGTGAGATTACTAAATGTGAATCAAACATAAAAACTAAGCAACAGGAATTAGAGAAATTAAGAGGTGAATTAATGAAGCAACGCTAATAAATCTGTGTCATCATTAAAATTAAAATATATACGATTCATATCTATGTACATAGTATAAAAGAAAGAAAGAAACTTTTAGTATTTTGAAAATCTTGTTTTAACAAGATTAACAGAAGTCATTATTGTGTACCATAGATACTCTTCTGTATTATTATAGTAGTCGCCTAATTTCATAACATTTTCTAATTTATCTCTTGCGAATTCCATTGTCATTTCAAAATCATGGGAAGTGTCCTGGGACATAAATAACTTACTTGAGATATATGTCATGCTCACAGCTAATCTCTTTGCATACCAAGCCATATCGTTGTGATCTTTCTCATTAGAAAAATAAATCATGTCATCTGACAGACGCTGAAGCTCAGGTATGGAGACATCAAACATAAATCTACTAGGGATAGCCAATTGAGCCATTAGATCCTTTAATTGATTAGATATAGGTTTATCCTTTTCCAGTCTTTCGATAAGTAAAGATTCTAAACTGGGTAATTTACTCTTATCTTCTGAGTCCAAATTCTCCACCAGTTGATGTCTCTTTTTCACTAAATTGTATTTTATAAGTTCCATAACAGCAGTGGAAGAATGTAAAAAGGATGGAGAATTAGATGCACCTAGTACCGACATTAGTGAAGAGGAATACCCTAACTCGTTTATAGAATTCGAGATTGCTCTTTCATTAAACCCATATTTTGGAACATTATTTTCTAAACAATGAGATAAAATGCTTGATTGAATAGAATCCATCTTATAGGTCAATGGAGCTATAGTCAAAGGAGCTGTATGTTCCTTGGTATTAGGGTGATAAGAACGACGTAGAGCACGAGATGATAAAGCTGTTTTCCTAGAGACCCTTTTTAGTATATAATGTGACATATTAATAGAAATAAAAATGTTTGGATATACCAGCTATCGACAATTACTTTTTAGCTTCAAGGGACTTGAACAATTGAATATACACTTGCCCTGTTAATATTTATGAATTTATTACGTTTTCTGTTTTTGCTGCCTTTTTTTCATTTTTCTCACGGAAAATTGATTTTTGACCTTTCACTATGCGAAGTAAATATTCATGAAATTGACACATAGATCATCTCTGGATAGTATGATATCGTTTACCTCTGAATGCAGTTATATACATGTTGAATTGATACACTAGATGTGGATTTGAGTCGTCGAGTTCCCATTTAGTGCTGTTAAACACATTCTTTGTTTGGTCCATCAGTATATCAATTTTATCATTATACTGTTTCTTGACCACGTTGATATCATTTAATAAGTCTTGTTTGTTGAATCCCGTAGTAAATATAGCACATTTAGTCTCTAGAAGTCTCCCCATTGTCTCTTTTAGCCAGGTTTCCTTATGTGCTTCCGAGGAAAAGCCTGGATGAAATATGAAGAATGAATCATAATATGGATCAAAATTATTAATTAGATTGAAATTATGAAAGAAATCTGTATAGTAGAGCAATTTCAATTTACTATCAACACGCTTTGTAATTAAATGGTTTGATCTGATATATTTTTGTTCAATCTTATTATAATGACATTCAGGGCCTATGAAGTAAATTTCGAATGTTTGTGTTGGGAATATATATTGTAATTGTTTCCATATGTGACCAGGTAATTGAGCTTCAGCCCTAGCGCCTAATATAAATAATCTTAGTGGGTTCTTTAATTGCACTTTTTTGAGGTTATCATTGTTAGTATGTGAAACTGCATTATTTAATGTATATCTCAAAGCGGCAAGTGATTTTAAACCTTCTAAAGTTAGAGGACCTCTTGGATTAACAGTATAAGGAGAAAATTTAGATAGTAGCGAGGCAATGGTGATAGGATAAGTTAATAATTTTGTTACAGTGGCTAATTGTAGTTCAGTTTCCATTGATATGAAACCTCTTGTATAACAGAAAAGATCCCAATTATTCAAACTTATTGTCTTTAAAGGTTCCTGATCAGTGGGGAAATTAAATTCAGGGAATTCTCTACCTGATCTTAAATCATGTTCATAAATATTTACCAATTTCAATATATTATAAGTCTTGTTTTGATGATAATTTGAATCTGCGAGCCATGCTTCCTTTGAATGATGAGTAGGAATCCCAGATATAGGGCAAATAAAATCGACATTTTTGCCAGTGATGGGACACTTAGCCAATGATTTGATTCTAGTGGCTCTCTCCCTTAGCTGTGAAATCGGAGATTGATCCCAACGATGAAATAATTCTTTCTCTAAAGATGATGATTGATTTGAATTTGTTGATGCAATTGGTTCTAACCCAAGAGCATTTCTAACAAAGCCTAATAGTTTCCTATTGGATATTAAACTCTTCTTCATCACACAAAGCAATCCATTGGCATAGAAATCAATGGTATAGTATGTCTACTCCTTCAACAAATAACGTAAATGATTTATCTACTATTCTACATCCATTTCTCGAGCATAATAGGTTAAATAATTAAAGTTTATTGTCATTTTATTATGTCTTGGTGAAGAGGAAAATGAGCGGACTCGCGTTGTCGAGAAAAAAATGGGGAAAGTTAAGTTGGAGAAAATAATTAAATTGAATTAAATTACGTTATGAATAAACAACTAGGTAGATTAGTAAAAGTTTGGATAGAAACAGGATAAGTGAGCCATTGCTTATTGAAAGAAAGTGAACATCATGCTAAAGAATGGTGTAAAATTTCTAGGGCAACGGTTATGTTTTTTTAGAGACTTAAAGAATATCAATCAAGGGAATATACTGAACACTGCATTGAATGGGACAAGATCATATAGTGGAATGAATATATCAAGGATTGGTGATATCCAATCTAGTTTTATTCCTTTATCCTTTTATCAAACTGTCGAGCGAAAGTGCATAGATGCTGATAAAGAGACCAGTAGTAATGTTATAATGGAATTAGATTCAGTGTTAAGGAAAAGGCGTAAGAAGATGAAGAAACATAAATTGAGAAAGAGAAGAAGAAAGGAGAGAGCAGAGAAAAGAAAGTTATCACAAGGTAGATAGGGATATGAAGAGATATAATTTATTATTATATAATTTTTTTTTGTTCTATTTAAAAGGAGAATATATATTTTAAGATCTTGTAAATAATGAAGAGTTGTAAAGTTAATACGATAAGGATAATAATTTTTTTTGTATCATTTGAAATTAATTTATTATTAAATTTCCATTCTTCCACGATGAAATTAACAAATCTATAACTAAAGAAATTCATTAATTTTTTCTTATTTGAATTATTTAATTCAATAAGAATTTTAAAATTGTAATCGAAAATATCTTTAGCAGCATCGATAATTGATAATTTTTCTGATTCATTTAAAGCTTCTCTTGTTGCTAATTCATAGTTTTTCTTATATTGCCATTTCAATTTAGTTTCAATATCTATTGATTCAGCAAATGTAAAGAAATTAGTTGCTTTAAGTATATCAGAGTCGTCTAATAAGAAGCCAATTTTCTTCTTTAAGAAAGTTGATTTTATAATTTTCCCACCTGCGAATAACGCTAGGTAGAGGACATGACAGTAAGCGAGAACAGTCAATGGATTTGACTGTATGTTTGATTTGATATATGATAAGAAGTTGTTTAATTCTGTTCTTTCATGTAACCAATCTGAATCAATATGAAATTGATTATTACTTAAGAATTGTAGATCAGATAATAATCTTGGCTTTCTTCTAAATTCATCCATATAGAAAGACTTTAATATATCTCTTGTCTTAATCATTTCTTTATCTGTACCGGTATAATTTAGTAAAGTATCAATTTCATCTTCTAGAGTACTAAATATCATGTAATAAGTTCTTAATATATCAGTATATATGAATTTATGTCTTAAAGCCAGAGCAATCTTGAGAGTCATTGTCTTATCTAGTTTATTATGGAAATCTCTAGTATTAAAGTTAATTCTATTGGCAAGAGCACCTGTATCGGTAGGTGATGGTATAACATTTGAAGTGGTCATTGTGTAACAGATTTTATCGTTGATTGTTACTGAATAGTGTATATGTATGTATATGATTACAAATATAAAGAGAATTAAACAGATCAAAAATAATACAAAGAGATGAAAATGTACAAGATCCATGACGACAATGCCACTCTTATATATGAATGATAATCACAAACAAGAAACCAAAAAGAACCTTGCTATATAACTATACCCATTATCTCCATGATACTCTAAACCCGGGTGCAACACTATCTCCTCTTCTAGCGCATATTTCCACAATATTGCAGAGAAGGTCTTTGAGCACTGGCAATACTAGAACTTTGCACCTTTGTTACTCTATTAAGACGCACACAGTTCAATACACTGCTCAAATCTCAGCCAAATGAGATCCTGGCCATGGCAATTGCACTCCAATGCTTCAAAGTTACGCAGATATGCAAGGGACTCTCACAGCCCCACGGCCGTTAAAGCCGCCAACACCGATCAGAAAGCCATTAATCCCGTTAACACCGCAATTCCAGATGTCAGCAATTATTTTTTGTTTTAATTTGTGGCGGCCAAAATATTTTAGGCGTGTCACAGTATACGTAAGACGTAGCTTGTGATACAACTATATATAGTATCGTTTGTAACGGATCCGTTTCCCCAAAATTATATTTTCTATAGTGTGAATTAGCGAAAAGGGGCAGGAAAGTTCCTTTATTTTCATTGCGGTGCAGTTGAGAAGCGCAAAAAATGTGATAGGATATTACAGGATAAGTGAGATCTTAAGATATAGTATAGTGCTAGGGTTTCTTTTCAGAAGTGAAAAGCTCAGGAATAAAGATCTATTCGAAACTTTATTTAAGCATACAACTAGTTTGAACAACAATAACAAACATTTTTAAAAGAAAAGAGTCTTAAAAAAATCACAGTAATATATTGAAGAAGAATGTCTAAGCAGTTTGTTCGTTCGGCAAAGAATATGATGAAGGGTTACTCTTCTACTCAAGTTCTAGTAAGAGATGCTACTTCAAATGATAATAGAACTCCATCAATTGATATTTTAGACACTCTTGCTGCCAAGTCTTATGACAGTATAGATTTCTTCGAAATTATGGATATGCTAGATAAGAGACTTAATGATAAAGGTAAATATTATAAACATATAGTTAAATCATTAACTGCTTTAGATTATCTCGTTAGATTCGGTAGTGAAAATTGTGTTCTATGGGCAAGAGAAAATATATACGTTATAAAGACTCTGAGAGAATTTAAATATGATGATGATGCAGGTATTGACCAAGGTCATATAATTAGAGTTAAAGCAAAAGAACTAACTTCACTGTTACAAGATGAGGAAAGATTAAATGAAGAGAGAAGAATTAATACAAGAAGACATAGAAGAAGAAGAAATAATTATAATGCTTTTAGATCAAATGATAATGAAAGACGCTCTAACAGTAATAATAATTCTCGTTATAATGATATGGACGATGATTTGAAAAAAGCTATTGAAGAGAGTAAATTAACAGCTGAAGAAGACGAACAACGTAGAAAAGAATTAGCTCTGTATGATGATGAAGATCCTGAGTTACAAGCTGCATTACAATTAAGTAAAGAAGAACAAGAATTGAAAAATTTACAAGACATGCAAAGATTACAACAACAACAAACCTATAATACTCAATTACAACAACCTCAAGCTGATAATGTATATTATGATATTTTTGGAAATCAAATTTCTGCAGAAGAATACAATGAATATCAACAACAACAAAAATTATGGGAACAACAACAAGAACAGCAAAGAATTGCTCAAGAACAATACCTAGCTCAACAACAACAGCAACAGCAACAATTAGCTCAACAACAACAATTAGCTCAACAGCAACAACTAGCTCAACAACAACAACTTGCTCAACAACAGCAACAACAACAAAATGCTTTCTTACAAGAACCAATGAAAACTGGAACGAATAATCCTTTTGCAATGAATAATATCAATAATAATAACAATCTCACTGCTAATAATACTAATTACCCTCCTCCTCCTCAGCAACAACAACCCACAAGTCCACAACCTAATAATCAACCTTACCCTAAGTATGCGAATGATCAACAATCACAACCTGAACAACAACAACAATCTCTTAAACAAACAAGGACCGGTGACTTGGCTATCACTGAAAAATATAACGAACTAAATACATTGATTGCAACAGGTACAGGTACTGATACATTTGGTAATACAGGATCGCAAAGAATTCCGGCTCAACATACACAAACTGGTACATTCATTAATTCACAAGGTACTGGATATAAACAAGTTAGCAATGATCCTAAAAACAATCCATTCCTAAGTAGTCAATATACTGGTCTTCCAAGTACAGGTATGGTTCCTGCTCATACAGGTTATGGTTTTGGTAATCAACCTAATGAAGATGCTACAAATAATCTCCAACACGATCAATCACTTCAACTACAACAGACTAATCATTTAATGGGTAATTATAATCAAGCTCCTCCTGCAAATACTCAGCATATTTCTAATCCACAAGCTCCCAACATTCAACAACCTAACCCATCAGGTATGTACCAACAACAACAACAACAACAACAGCAGCAGCAGCAGCAGCATATGGATCAAAATCAAATTCCTCAATTGCAAGGCGGTCATGCTCAACAATATCAACAACCTGCAAGTAATACGCAGTATCAACAACAAGCTACTGGAAATATACAGTACCAACAACCTACTCAGAACAATCAATACCAACAACCTATGGAAAATATACAGTATCAACAGCCTACGCAAGCTGCTCAATATCAACCACAACAGCCACAACAACAATATGTTCAGGCTCAAAACACCTCTAATCAATACGGTCAACAACCACAACCACAACAACAACAACAACAATATGGTCAACTCCCCCAACAACAATATAATCAGCAATATTCCAATAATAATAATTATGCTGCTCCTGATCAAGGTGTAAGTTTAATTGACCTCTGATATATACTTTTATTCCATATCGTATATTGTATATAAAAGACATTCCAAAAGAATATTATATCTCTTAGAATGAATAAAGTAGCTACTTAAAACACTAAAGGCAACGCCCAACAGCAAATTAGCTTCATTGAGTTTTTCGAAGTCCCTATATATACCGCTCTTATTATTTCGTATTCCTTCTCATAATCGAAATCGGCTTTTTCTGATATAGCGGGAAATTCAGAACACTTGTAAGTTAGAATATTAAATATTGTCCCGTTTACATATTATTTGTTATCTTTCAGGTTATATAATAAAAGAAGGGTCAAGTCTTAAGTAATCTACAATAAAACTGGTTATAGATAACAATTACATAGTGAAAATTTATTTGACTATATACTATCACGTGTGCATACATTAACTTATTAATTCTGTATTATAACACTAAGTTGCGAGATATATAATTCAACAAGTATCAAAAAGATAAAAAAGAAACTGCTGCTTTAACTTTCCAATTTATACCACCTTGCATAGATCTCTATTTATTATCAAGAGTTACAGAAAATATATTCTACTCCCCTATTTATGATCTTCAAAACGCATATACTAAAGGCACTGCTGTACCTTTATCCTCTGGTAGTATTTGCAACTGATATAGACCCATGGTATGAGGCCAACAGTTTGATGTCTTCTGAAAGGAAAAGACCAGATGTGATAGACTCTTCTGATGAAATTAGTTTTTCTTCTAATGATATAAGCTTTTATGTTCCAATTGATTACTTCCCTGAAAATGAAAAAGAGAAGTATCAACAATTTTGGGATGAAAAAGCCACATCGAATCAAACCAAATTGCATAAACTGCTGATAGAGTCAAGTGATAATTTTAATAACCTAAATGCCACTTATACACTAGCACAGATTCACCTTTATCAACATTATAATATCCCCCATAATAAGGAAATGGCTATAAAATATCTTCAGAAATACAATACACTCACTGATCATACAGATCCAGAAACATTGTTTCAAGAAGGTGTAATACATTCAACTGGATTTTTTGGTGCAATTCCTATCGATTCTGCAAAGGGACTAATGTACTATCAGAGAGCTGCTCGTTTAGGAAATTTGCAGGCAAAACAAGCTTTGGCTTACAAATACTATACTGGTATAAATGTTCCACGAGATTTCAATAAGGCATTAGTGCTATACAGAGAGATTGCAGACGTAATCAAGTCAACATATAACGAATCAGACTGGAATATTAATTTTCCAATGACTGAAAGTTATAATATTAGATTACCAGACTTTGGCGAGGGTTTGTTGGGTTCAGGTTTAAATTCTGTTTCTTTAAGTACTATAAGAAAGAAATCTGCTAGGCCCGATATTACTTCGAGTGTATTGACCAAAATGAATGGAGGTCACATCGTATTACAATTTGGCAATCTTGATACTTCTAGTGCATTCTCTACTGGAGATGATGAAGATAATGAAGATCAGCTAGTTGATATATATTATACTGCATGGGATGAATATCGGGGTACTTATACAAAAACACGAGATTGTAATAGTGCGAGATTACTTCTTGAGGCTACTGTTGAAGAGTATGACGGAGATGTCAAATATATGGATAATTTACAGAGGTATTTCTATGGTAAATGTTTAGATTTATTAGGTCATATCTTTTTCACTGGAGAGGGGTTGGAGAGTCCAAATATAGCTTTAGCAGAAAAATATCTATGGAGATCTATTGAGGTTATTGAGAGTTCTTCCGCTGTTAGGAGCAGAGCCAATATTGATATTGGCTTAATCCGTCAATTCATCTATAACAAAGATTATGAAGCTATAGAATTTTATAAGAAAAGTATGGGGACTAAAAGTGATAATGGTATTGTGGAATATCAACTATCAAAACTTGTTGAGAAATATCCTCAAGTGATAAGTGGTGATTCTTTTGGTTTAATGCAAACAGCATATATGAGAGGTTATACACCTGCCATATATGAGTATGCAAAGATGACTGAAGATGGTGTGAAGGAAAAATACAACCGAGAAGAAACAGCATATCTTTTTAAATTCTTCGTTGAAGAGAATGAAAATATAATGGCACCTCACTTGAGAGTGGCCTTTAATGAATTATTACTAGGTAATACTGAGGTATCCCTATGGGCTTATGCTCAAGCTGCAGAGCAAGGTTATGAGATGGCACAAATTTCAGCTGCCTATCTCATGTACCAAACTCCATATAAACTAGAAGAACCACCTATAACAAGTGAGAATAGAAAAGTTATGGCCATTACATATTATACTAGAGCATTCAAACAGAATAATATCGATGCTGGTGTGGTTGCGGGTGATATATACTACAACATGGGAGAATATGAGAAGGCATTTGCTCTCTATCAAAGTGCAGCTTTAAAATACTCTACTCAAGCGTTATGGAATTTGGGATTTATGTATGAGAATGGATTAGGTGTTCCAAAGGATTACCATCTTTCAAAAAGATATTACGACCAAGTTTTAGAAAGTAATCACAAATTATATTTAGCCATTAAGTTGAGTGTTATCAAATTACAATTGAAGACTCTATTTGATTGGGTTCTTCAAAACAACTCCTTTATTTCTCATACCTGGTTGAAATTTCAAGAAAAGCTAAATACTAGAAGAAATGTTCTGCAATCCTTCAAAAACTTTATAACTAATGATTCCAATAATACAAACACTACATCTAAAATACAACGAAGCCCGCACCGAACTATTGTTCAAACTGGATTTGATGGCTTTAGTATCAAACAAGATTCCCGTAGTGCAGAATCAAACAGTGTGTTTGATTACATTGGTATTTATCCTGAAGATTTGATTACGATCTTATTCATCTTGGTAATACTATTAGCAAGTTACTTTATGAGGGTCATGGCTGGAAGGAGAGGATGGAACGTCCAAGTAAACGGGATACCGATCCAACCAAATCGAAATGGTGTAGACGGGCAGCAACCAAATGGCCCATTTGGAGGGAATTTTGACATCCAAGTATTCGCCATCTAGCCCAAGCTACCAAGTAATTGCAATAAGAAATGCACTTACCTGTCGATGTTACGAAATAGTTATCTTATTTATTCTGTATAAATCAATTGTATGCACAGTCAAATTTTTATGCAGGTAAAGATCGTTCATAAAAATTTTGTTACCCGCTATTAATCCACGGTTTTCTTTGAAAAGGAAAAATTGCTGAGCGGCCAGCTAACAGTAAAACTGCAGATTGAACAACAAGAGAACCAACTAATAGACAGTGACCTTGGAAAGCAGCCAGCTTTAATTACAGGATCGATTGAAGTGTCTATTTTATTGATATATACCAATTGTTATTTTCTTTGGTAACATCTTATAATATTTGGTCTCCAAAGTACATCCGTTTGATTCAAAAATAATCCAAGAAAAGTGAAATGGTCGCTATAACGAATGCTCACAATGATTTAATTCATGATGCTGTTTTAGATTACTACGGAAAACGTCTAGCTACATGTTCTTCTGATAAAACAATCAAGATCTTTGAAGTAGAAGGTGAGAATCATAAATTAGTTGATACCTTAACTGGCCACGAAGGTCCTGTCTGGAGAGTTGATTGGGCTCACCCAAAGTTTGGTACCATCTTAGCATCATGTTCATATGACGGTCAAGTAATAATCTGGAGACAAGAAAATAACACATGGTCACAAATAGCTGTACATTCTGTACATTCTGCCTCTGTAAATTCTATCCAATGGGCTCCTCACGAGTACGGTGTTGTCTTATTATGTGGTGCCTCTGATGGTAAAGTTTCTGTCGTTGAATTCAAAGAGAATGGTAGCTTATCTCCAATTATCATTAATGCCCATGCCATTGGTGTTAATTCAGTTTGTTGGGCACCAGCCACTATTCAAAAGCACGAAACAGAACAAGATTCGGCTGCCAGTGTAGAAGAAGTGCGTAGATTCGTTACTGGTGGTGCTGATAATTTAGTTAAAATTTGGAAATACGCTCCAGAGAGTCAAACATATATTGTAGAGGATACTTTGGAAGGACATAGTGACTGGGTAAGAGATGTAGCTTGGTCTCCATCTGTTTTATTACGTTCTTATGTTGCTAGTGTGTCTCAAGATAGAACCTGCATTGTCTGGACCAAGGAAAATACCAATGGTCCATGGAAGAAAACTTTGTTACAGGATGAAAAATTCCCAGATGTACTATGGAGAGCTAGTTGGTCTTTATCCGGTAATATCTTAGCTCTTTCTGGTGGTGACAACAAGGTAACATTATGGAAAGAAAACCTTGATGGAAAATGGGAACCCGCTGGAGAAGTTGAGCAATAGTAATGTTTCCAAAAAAGCCCAGGCTGTTAAAAAAATGAATCAATATATATGAATATACTTAGAAAAACATCTTTTTATTTTTATTTTATATGTATGATTATATATAAATATATATAGCAAAAATGAAAGAACTCTAAAAGTACACTTATAAATTTCAGAGCTCTCCAACAACAGCTTCTATTAATTTCTCAACATCAAGTGAAGCAATTTTACCATTTTCTAGAACCTCAGCATGTGAAGCAATTCCCTTATCCAATGGAACAGGTTGCTCATCAAGTGCACTAGCAGGTGGATCTAAAACACAGACATTTGTAATTAAGCTCAATGCTAAAACTTTCCAACCTGAATGTCTAGCTACAATGACTTCAGGAACAGTACTCATACCAACTGCATCTGCTCCCATATTTTTCAGCATTCTTGATTCCGATCTGGTCTCAAAGGTTGGCCCTGAAACATAAGCATATGTACCTTCATGTAATGCTCTAGATAACCCCAATTCTCTCCATTTTCTGAAAAGAAGTTTCCGTAAATCCAAATCATATGCATCACTTAGTGGTAAAAACCTTGGGCCAACTTCTTCTAAATTTGTACCTTTTAAGGGATGCAAACCACCTAAGCCAGGTATATTGATATGATCATATATACACATTATATCACAGGCATTAAACTTTCTGTTTAACCCACCCGCTGCATTGGTAACAACTAAAGTTTTAACAGTTCCCATATTATGCAACACTCTGATTGGAAACACGGTTTCGTGAATTGTATGACCTTCATAGCCATGTAAACGACCATTCATAACCACCACGGGAGAGCCCTGCATGGATCCAAATATTAAAGTTCCTGAATGGCCTGGAACTGTACTCTTTTTAAAGCCAGGAATTGATTCATAGGGTGCAATAAGAGGTCGAGGGCTGTCAGCTGATAGACGACTCGAAATCCCAGATAAACCAGAGCCTGCAATTACTAACGTTCTTGGTGGTTTAAAATCTGGATTTTCTCTTTTATATTCATCTAGAAGATCATTTAAATAGACTGAAGCTTCGGTAATTTGAGTTCTCAAATGATCTATATCTAAATAGTTACTATTACTTTTTGTGTGTGTCATATAAATGATAATTATAACTTAGAAACAAATAATGTTCTATGCACTATGCGTAAATGGTAAGTTTCAAGTGTTTGTGATAATAAATGGCTAACAATTGAACATTATTTAATAAAACCTGCATTTTTTTCTCGAAGGGGAGGTAATTAATTAAGGATTTAATATAAATTGAAAGGTGAGATTAAGTATAAACGTATTGAACGGAAGAGAACAGATTACTATAAATAGAGTGTAGTGTGTGTATTGACAGTAAATTCAAGAAATGAATTTCAAGTAAGATTTTCTATATGATAAGAAATCGAAATATCTGGGGAAAGTTCTAAAGGGGTAATACTTTGTATTCCATGACAATAAAGTCGCTAGAGGTCTAATCAAGCAGTCATATATAACTATAGCTTAGGTTAATACCTTGAATAATGGTAGATGATGGCTGATGGCATCTATAGGATCTTATATACCTGCCATATGAAAAGTTTCCTAAAAAGGACCAAATGTAAATAAACAGAAATGTCATTTTTGTAATCATCGCAAAAAATGCTAAGGAAGTCACTAAAACTTAGAAAGTAATACTGACACAAGGAAAGGTTTGAAAGATCATGATGGCCAAAATCCTATAAGCTTGTTTATTACATACTTTGAAAATTGATAATTGATTTAGTGGAAAGGTTCAAGGTACTTGATAAGTCCGAGTGCAATAAAAGACGCATTTATGGAGAATATAATGAGACATTCCTCAGCAAGCAATGAAATACTCAAGGGAAGAAGCATAGCCGGGAAACGAATGGCATTGAAGGATGTCACTTCAAAACTTGTTAATAAGAAATCAAACTTTAATACTGCTTCGAACATAAAGATCGACGACATATCCAAACAGTCAAGATTAAGTTTATTTTCTGAAGACTTCAGAGAGACTCATCGAAATAAGCCTGCAGTTAACCCCAACGAAAATATAGAAAACAAACGATTGATGTTACTTCTTAGTGAACCTGTTTCCGATTACGATATTTTGCAGGCACATCACAATAACCAAAAATTATGTTTTACCAATCCGGATGATGAAAGCTACATCCCAAGGAATGGAAATAATCATGTGAATTCTCTTTTGATACCTCAATATACGGTAGAATCAAAACAGGTGTTAGATGAAGCTTATAAGATTTATTTTCCTTTAATGGCAGATATATATGATCAGGATACATTTGACCCTGTTATGGTAAGTGAAATGAAAAGCGAGATTTTCCATTACTTACGAGAGCTAGAATTAAGGTATAGGCCTAATCCAAACTACATAGTGTTTCAAGAGGACATAAATTGGGAACATAGATCTACTTTAATTGCTTGGATTATTCAGTTACATACCAGGTTTAATTTATTACCAGAAACGCTATATTTAAGCATTAACATCATGGACAGGTTTTTATCAAAACGCCCTGTAACTCTTAACCGGTTCCAACTTGTTGGTTCAACATCGCTATTTTTGGCAGCAAAATATGAAGAAGTCGATTTTCCTCGAATAACAAATATTTTAAATGTTCTTGATAACGCTTATACTAGAGAGGATATACTTAACGCAGAGAAATTTATGTTGAAAACTCTCGATTATGAACTGGGATGGCCCGGGCCTCTTTCATTTCTACGAAGAATAAGTAAAGCAGATGACTATGATTTATCTATACGAAACCTATCTAAATTCCTGCTCGAAATAACTTTAATGGATCATAAACTCATATCATCACCCACAAGTTGGCTTGCCACAGGAGCCTACTTTTTGAGTAGGAAAATATTAATGAACAATGACTGGTCATTGAAACATGTATTTTACTCAGGGTACACGAAAGAACAGCTGTTGCCGATAGTAGATTATCTTATACAATGTTGTAAAAACTGTAAGACTCACCATCCTTATATATGGCAGAAATACTACAATGGGCCGGACTCTTCTCCGATCATCGTACAGAGATGGCTAAAAGCTTATGGAATATATACTTTATAAAAGATATCACTCCTTACTCAGAATTAAACTGTCAAAAGGATGATGCATATATAATAAAAAAAAATTGCATTAATATCATTATCTATTCCGGCGCTGTCGAGCACTCTCTACTAGTCCATCCCAACGTTCCCTGAACCTTTCAACTTGATGTGATAGCTTTTTATTTTCTTTAATAAGGGTGCCAAGATTTTCATCATATTCAGAGAACTTTTTTTGTTCATACCATGCTAACTCTTTCTTGAATTGATCAAAATATGATTGTAGATCTGTTTCAAGAGTGGACAACCTTTTCTTGCCCTTTTGATAATCCATTTCTCTATCAGATTTAATACAATTTATAATATTATTTTGTAACTTCATTATCATTGTATGCATTAAGGGATCATTAGTGGTGTTTATTCTGCCTGTCCGACTCTGTTGTTCCCAATTGGCAACACTTCCAAGATTATTAATTGATGGTTTCATACTAAGAAACATGGAGCCTATTATATTGGAACTGTTATGCTGTTGTTCCTGTAAAATCAGTTCTTGATTTTCTAGTAGAGATTCTATATCAGTTATTGTTTGCATTAGATTCTTCCTTAGGATGTCTACGGCATCAGTTACATTGCTGTTTATCTCTTCAGCAATTAAATCATCTAAGATGGATTGAATTTCCTGTTGGGCACCCCTATATTTCTTAAGGGCAAGCTTCAACTCCCCTTGTCTTGAATACTCTTCTGCGTAACCGATGGTTTCATATACCTTTTAGAAATTAGATAGTTATGTTAGTTGTATTATATATTATGAATATATTTATTCAAAACAAACTAAGGGCTGTTAAATAGCACATACATCTCTTAAACTGTTCATATTTTTGGATAGATTGGCTTATATTTCGTTCGTACAGGTCTGTTACTTAATATTGAGAGGCCCTCAATTCATTCGTATATCATATTCAAGCCTAAAACCTTAAAGCCGGGCAACCTATATCGAGCTATTCTGAAGGTTTTGATTTAATTGAATAAGCCAGCATTACTGAAGTTGTTCTACTATCATGGAAGTTAACTTTGTTCCATAATATTATCACCATCAGCATCAACATTCACTTGTCCAGTATAATCACCTACTATATTTTCTTCTTCTATTAGAATTTCATCTAAATAATCCTTTTCTTCGGCTTCCATATAGTTTTCTATCAAGCTTCTTGCTACTTCTCTGGATTCAATGAATTCGTCATTGTCTTTAAATAGGTCACCCTGTTGAAATGTATTTAAGAATGCTTTTTTCGAAAAGATTTTATCGAAGGAATTGCATGCTTTCTCGAATAAAGGTACAATTCCTGAACTATTAGATAACATCATACCATTAATATATTTATCAGAATTTGCAAGTTCATCAAAATATGGAGATCTTCTCCCAGCATTAACATGAATTATGCTAGATGACCAAGGCGCAAATTGCATTCTTGCCTGCATTTTTGGTATAGCCCTTGTAATATCATTATTATTTAAATTCCCTATAAGGGTACTATATGTATTGAAAAAGATTGGTTTTCTCTTATCATAAGAAAGAAGTGAATTAGATTCATCTAGCAGATCTAATAAAACATCGTATGATGTATTTTTCTTGTATTCTTTACCTTCTGTAACGTAATTTGGCGTGAATGGTGTAAATGAAGCACCAAGAAAATGCAATTCCGGTGTTGGTATTAAAGTTGAGAAAATACTTTGGAGTGACGTATACATATAGCTTGGGAATCGGATTGAGTTAGTAACGGAAGATAATACAGCAGCTATGAGTTGGTTAGTCTGCCTATAATTAGTGTTTGATTTTTTGAAGACTTTTTCAGTTAAATGGAATAAAGCATTATTATCTAAAATCATGGAGGCATCGCTTTCTTCCACCAATCTCCTCAGTGTCAATATTGTATTATATGGCTGCACCACTACCTCAGATTGATCATTGGGGAACACTGAATAAGTAGAAAGAAACTTTTTAGGGTAACGATCTGCCAAAGCCTCCAAGAGATTAGATCCTAACCCAGAACCAGTTCCGCCGGCAACAGCATGTAACATTTGAAAACCTTCAAAGTTATCTGCAGTGTCTAGTTCTTTATCAATCATGTTCAGAAATAAATCCTGATTTTTTTGGCCTTCTGTATAACCATTGGCCCAAGAATTACCAGCACCATATCTCTCATTTGAGACCCAAGTATTGTTAGAATCAAAGAATCCCGGGAAAGAAGTCATGTTTTCATGGATCACACTTGGCTCCAGATCTATCATTAAAGCTCTTGGTGTATATGTATTTTCTTCGTATTGTCTAAAGAAAGGGTTCATATCATCTTCTCTATACGTATCTTTTGTATCTTCTACTTTACTATGCCCATCAAGACCAATTCCATGCTCATTGGCTAATTGATTCCAGAATTCTTTTCCCAAATGGTTACCACATTGCCCTATTTGAATTGTTATAATTTCTCCCGTCATTTAGCTATATTATGTATCTTATTAACCCTGTATGCTTTATTTCAACATGAAGCCATTAATGATCAGTATTTATTTACATTTCATTTTTTAACTTGAAGGCGCGTAAAAAATGTAACTTTTTAGAAATAAATACCAGATGACTAGATGATGATAGTTTAAAAGTTAAAGTGTATCGATATGTACAATTATATATAGATAAAAAAAGTAGTAATTCTTCTGCCTTAGTCAAAAAGAACAAAGTTATTTGGATTTTTCAGTTTTAAGAAGAATTCTTAACCCAGAGGAAGGACTGCCAATCTTAGAAATTAAGGCTATTTTGTCAATCTTGCCCTTTTCGGAGATATGGTATTTGGCACCGGTCAATGGATCTATCACAGATGGACTGTCCCTATAAATAGGTGTATACGTACTGGCACAGATATCAAATTTAGCATATGGATCAAAATCTATGGTTACAGCATCTGAGGCCATAGAATCAGCCCTATCTTTGATCTTACGAGCTTGCTCAGCACGAGGTCCTGATGTAACAATCTTCAAGAATTCTTGAGCAAAATAGGAAGCTTGAACAAAGTTTTTATGCTTAAAGTTTTGAGACATAGCAACTTGAAGAGCGTTACTTCTATGAGCAGGAGATAATTTTGCTTTTGTGAAATAAGCAGCTAATTCAAGATTACGTTTGACCTCATCCGCTGGTAATGAACGACGTTCGAGTTCAATAGACAATCCAAGAATATATTCGCTGGCTTTGTGTAAAGTTGTATTAGCGTCTTCTTCGTCCTCTTCATCATATACAGCTAATAATATTGTCCTGTAGATAACTTCACGGAATAACTCAATTGCTTTGTCTAATTTATTGGCCTTGAATAATTTGTAACCTTCATTCATCTTTTGTTCAATTATGTCTAGATCTCCAGTATATGGAAGTTTTTCATTCTCATCTCCTTCATCCATATCTTCAACAGATGTGCGAATAAAACCTTCAAGTTGTGGAAGTTCAGCAGGAGTGGACACCATATAAGTTCTACAACCTTCAAAGATATTCATAAAATATGGACGTAAAGGTTCAAAATTAACAACACCAACTTGTTTATTCAATGCCTGTGCAGCAGCGTCGAAGGCACCAGCGGCTATTAGTGTTGCTGGAAGCTTTGAATTCTTTACCCAAGTTGCAGTTTCAGTAGTTCCTTCATTCTGTATAATTTCTTCTTCTTGATCATCAGCTTCTACTTCTGCATCTTCATCAATACCTAAATCTTCATCTCCAAGATCCCAGGCATCAGCATCTTCACTTCCGGCTTCCTCATCGAAGAATTCAACATTCTCGTTTTCTTCAGCAACATTTAGTTCTTCAACTTCGTCTTCTTCATCCGCATAAAGACTTTCTATTTGACCGGCCATTGCTTTTTCAAAGAAAGAAGGTTCAGCCTCTTTTAATGGCCATTTCTCTAAACTTTCGGTGAATTGGGGTTGTCTAACAAAATTTGACGAGAAATATTCATCAGGTAATTCAATGTCTTGTTCATCTACTCCAGCTTTCTCTAGGATCTCAGCAATAGCATTCTGATCACCATTAGCTTTTGCAACGGCATATGCTAATGGTAGAGAACCAGCTTTATGGAAAACATCTGATCTCGATTTAGTGTTATTGTTATAGATTGAATTTAGAATGATACTTGGTACATCCTCACGAGCTTCTGCAATGGCCTCCATTTTCGAAAGTTTTTCTGTCTCACCAGTAACTAAGTATAAGAATGATAATTTATCAAAGGCTTCTTGTGTTTGGTAAATCTTTTCTGAAAGAGAGTAATTACCTTGGGATAAAGCTTCTGCGCCTAATTTTTCCCATGCCTCATCTCGGTTTAGTTTCTTAGCTTCAACCTCTGCAACTTCTAAGTTTGAGGATTCTAAAGCCAAATCAAACCGAATTTGAGGATCTTGAATAAATTGTAATGCAATTTCTGGATATCCCGCTTTTTGTAAATAAGAAATAATATTTTCACCAACTAAGTTCGATGTTTTAATTAGTCTTAGAACTTCAGGGAAATTTTTATTAACCAATGCCTTCTTGAAACGATATTCAGTTGGATCAATAATAACCACTTCAACTTCACCTTCACGGTTTAGAGTATAAACAATTTTGTCCTGAACTTTAGTAATATATAAAGTATTTTCTAAAGTCTTAATAATACCTCTATCACCATTTAATAAAGAGTATCGAATATGATTCAATGTGGAATAGATTAACACACCAGTCTCATCCCAGGCAGCACTCTTGATTCTAATAGTTTCGTGCATGGACTTAATTAACTCTAATTTCTTTGTGGTTAGGGTAATAGTATGTTTACTCATTAAAGCAATGTATTGCCCATCATTTGACCAAGATACATATTTAACATTCTTAGCAGCTATTTCGGCTAATTGTTTTCCTTGTTGAACATCTAAAAGAACAACTCTCTTTTGATATAAAACTAATATTGCCCCTGGGCCACCTGGTACAATACCTCTAATTACTTCATCACATTTAATAGACTTAGTAGTTTTGTTTTCTAATGAGCGAACTTCGATGGTATCAGTTTTTTTGTTGTAGACAACATATCTATTACGGGCAACAAAGGTAGCAAATGAACCATTGTCCTCAAAAAAGTTATTCTGTTGTGAACCACCATTACCTTGTTTTGGTAATAACACCAAAGTAAATTTATCATTGCTGCAGTTAACTAATATAGAGTTTTGAGATGGATTATATGAAATACTTCTGAAAGCACTCCAAAGTTGACCAACTTGGCTTAGTGAGGTGTAATGTGATGCTACTACCTTTTTATTATAATCGTATGATTGAACTTCTTTTGCTTTGTTGACAAAAAATAGTTGATTTTGGTATATAGTATGGCATGGTCTTTCACGATCTAGTTTGAAAATCATAATACCAGAATCATGAGCAGCACCAAATAGGTTAATATTAGGGTGAGCAGCGATTAACCAGAATCTGTCATTTTCTCTCTTAAACTGTTTAACAGGAACCCTTTTGTCCAAATCCCAGACTCTCAAAGTCTTATCTTCACCAGCAGAGATAATTAAGTTTTGATGAGGGTGAAAGATAACACTGTCAACATTGTTGGTATGACCTCTACAAGTATCAACTTCCCATGCTTTGTTGGAGCTCATTCTCCATAATTTAACTTGACGATCATCACCACCGGAAACAATTAATGGCAAAGTTGGATGAAAAGAAGCCCAGTTGACACCTCTAGAATGACCTTCAAGAATGAACTTAACCACACAATCACCAAATCCACCATCTAGTAAGTTTTGTTGAGCTAGCATTTGTTCTTCCAAAGACATAGATGATGGAGCAGAGTGCTTCTTTCTTAACCCTGAGATATCCCAGACCCTTACTGTTTCATCTAAAGATGCAGAAACAACCAAATCTTCAGTTGGATGAAATTGAGCACACATAACGAAATGATTATGGCCAGTTAAACAGGCTAGTTCTTTACGATTTTGCCAGTTCCAAATTCTGATAGTTTGATCGTCTGAAGCAGTTATGATCCATGGTAATTCCTTATGGAAAAACACAGTACGAACATAATCCAAATGACCTGTAAATGTGTGGATACACTTGTTGGTATCTAGGGACCATATTTTAATTGTGGAGTCATCACCGGTGGAAGCAAAGATAGGTTGGGTTGGGTGAAAATCAACACCACGGACTGGGCCTTCATGACCTTCGAATCTGTGAAGTAAAGTTCCCATTCTGTAATCCCATAATTGAATAGTAGAAGAGAATAAGGCAACCAAAACCCAAGGTCTAGAAGGGTGAAAGGCAATTCCTTTAGCCCTAGTGGATTTTGATTCGAATTTAGTTAGCATTTTCATCTTGACAGAGCTATAATTATTTCAGAGCCACTTTTGAATTAATATTTTATTATTATCTCTCAATTGATCTTTCGATATCGAAATTTTCGAAGGATAATAGAATAGGATCTGAAAGGATGTTGAAAAGCGTAGTCTCAATCAGTGAATTCAGGAGATAAATCAGGACCTTGAGATATTCAGTAAAGTAACTTAATAGCAACTAGTGTCCCCTTTGAGTAGTTCCAAAGTGTTCTTGTCTTTCCTCTGGTTTCCCAGCTAAATTGATCTTTGGTTCTTACGGGGATCTTTTCTTTATTGTTTCTGCTGTTCTGTCAAATTGGCCGTTGGTCCAATTTTCCAAATTTTCAGACCGGGTAAAGATTTCGCATTGGTTCGCGTCTGGCTTTGTCATTGCTTATTTAAACTAGTGAGTAGTATAAAGACTTGTATGATTTAGTTCAGCTCAAATGCAGAATAGGGTAGTATATAGATTACTTAGATATTATTTTTAATGAACATACTTTATTTAGGATTATGTACCTGTATGTGTACGACCTGAGGAGATCATGTCCGGAATATATGGTGTCACATTACAGTTCCATAAGAGAGATTTTTCTCCTACTTTTCCAGATGCATGTGTGTTATATGAAACGCACACATTATTAAGGTCACTGATGGATGTGTACCCTTTTTGTGTAGTTTTCTTGATACATTTTTGGATATCTCCGTCATATTTATTTTTAAATGTAGTAATTTTTAGGTCTTCTACGTAAGCTGCAAACTGTCCTTTCTCCAATATATCTTGAGCGTTATCCCAATCAATCTTGCCTCCAGCCCATTCTATTGTACCAGGTTCATTTCTCTCGTCACCCCCAGGCCATACAGCAACTTCCATTCTTACTGGAGTTTGTGGATATCTGAAGACCTGTTTAATGGGATCCCATGTGTCTCTCTTGTAAAGTACCCTGACAATCTTTTTGTCAATTATCCAACAAATTCTTTCTTCATTCCAGTCTATTTCAAAGGTATGATAATTAGCCCAAGAATTAGATGGGATATGTTGCAATTGCATATTTGTATAAACAAGGTTACCTTGGTAATAATAATTAGTTTGAACATTATGCAGATCACTTCCCAAAAATTCAAAATCAATCTCATCTCCAACTTGCGATATTAAAACAATTGCAGTAATAACACCTCTAGACCGTGCAGTTTTTAACTTAAAGCGAGCTCTTCCATAAAGGAACTCCTTACTTGAGGTTACTAGGGCACCTGTAGTTCTCTTTGGCATTGCAAGTATAATATTTCCCGTTCTGGAATCAATATCAGCATTACCACTATAAGTAAAATCGTATCTCGATATCATATCCTTAGCAGCTTCTACATTATCAGTTATTAAAAATTTGGAGTGATGAAGAAAACCCCTCTTTTCCATAGTAGGATTATTGACAATTGGTTTATTAATAAAAGAGTCATAACCTAGTCCATTGCCATGGCTATTAATTTGGTATCTCTGTAAATTATTAATAATAAAATCTTCTTCCCCTCCTCCTTTTTCTATTATAGGCTCATGTAAGTCATTTTTAATCTTCTTACTTTCAAACCTTGTCTGAAATGGATAGAGTAGCATTGGCATTGAAGCACAGCTTGTATCGTTAAACGAAAATTTAGGATTACAGCCACCAGCACAAATGGGTCCAGCACCACATTCACCATAAGGTGAGCAGCATGGCCATTCAGATGGACATAATTTCTTTTCGTTGCATAATATGGGTTTGTCTGGTTTAAACAATTCGGAATTTGTGAAGGTTACAAATATTGAAATAAACCATAATATTACCCACATTGAATAAAAAATTGTACAGATCTTTTAAAACCATATATAAATATTCTCTTATTCAGATTTATCTTGTTAAAATGGAATGCTAATCTTTTATCCCATTATTGCCTATTATCACACTTCCAATAAAAAGCGTCACAAAAATTAATTAAACACATAACTGTATTCATTGGAAGACAAAATAATAGAATAAAAATAAAAAAGATAATAATTTTATTATGCTTATGGATAAGTACAATTTTAGTAATATGTTTCTATATAAAACAAAAGAGGAAACCTTAAAATAAAATAATTTTAGCTTATGTCAAATCCGTTGGAATCTTTTAGTCAGTACAATTCAGCTAATATCAACCGTACCACTCTGTATATATAGACACAGAGAGAACAGTAAAGAGGAAAAAATTAGAGATTGAATCACTTTATTTCCCTTAGACATCTTTTCTGAAATACCATTATATACTTCTCTATTTCCGCTCATAATAATATTCGAAATCCCATTTATCAATATATATCTGACTAGATTAGAAATAAATGTAAGATATATATATCATGGTTATATAAATCAGAGAAGATATAGTAAGTTGTATATAAAGTCTCTAAAATTATTGAAGAAAGAAAGCCACATTAATAATACAGTCTTAAGTAAAGCCAGCGAATGTGCCGTTTAAAGTAGAGTTGCTAAAGTATTTATCAAGTTATTTGTTTCACCAGTGGTCACTTGTTCTGTAATATCATACCATTTTGTTTTAAAAAAAAATCACTGAACAATATAAACTCATCTTTACTTATATTGTTGTAATGTTTTGGAATCTCAAGTATCACTAGTCTATATAAGTAGAATATTTACTAGTCAAGAAAACATAAAAGTTGCCCATTTTAAAAAGCAAACTATACCAAAAGAGTGTGTATATAATTCGACAGTTCTTGTGATCTTTTCTATATCTAGTAATCATAGTCCCATCTAGACAATTGGACTACAAATGTACTTCTTCTCTAAATATTCCAAGGAGTAGTAGAGATTTTTTAAACAATAACTTCTTGTTCCCAGATGGAATTTTCAGTACTGTTTTTATTCTAGGTTAATTATATAAATAGTACCGCTAATTGCATGGACAACTTTAAGATAAAAAAGTAGACAATCTAGTTCACTGTTTTAAAAGTTTTATGGCTCATTTCATTTACTATACAAGCAAGTCATCACAGAAATTAGATTGTAACCATACTGATCTCTTTACTAATGAAGCTCTTCACAATACTTTTGTGATTGTACCTTTTTTTCAGATCTGCAAAATTTCACTAATTTTTGTCTTTAAAGGTCCGTCTTTACGTAATTTCTGAAAAGCTTCATTGCACAGAAATGTTCGTAGTAGAAAAATGTGAAATCAAATCTTATTATTCATACTCGAACTTCAATATGGAGTTTCTCTTTCTCTATAATAGATCTTGTTACTTTAAGCTGTTTTATATGTATCTGTGGGAGAGAGGTCTATCAAATATTTTAGATATGAGGCATGTCCTTGGTGCTCATTCTTAGTAAGGATGGTTTATATGTGATGGGATATGATAGACCCATTGGGAACAGTTGGAACATATATAAATGGGGTGCGTATACATGGAGGTATGAATTGTATATCTCTAATTTTTGTTAGTTTCAAGCTTGTGATATCATCAATAAATACGGAAGAATAAGTTTATTCTACACTATTATATATTACAAACACAAAACAAACTTTGACTACTTTTTACTATAAATCTACAATGCCTTTATATGACGACTACAAACCAACTGCTTTGAAAGATACTGAATTATTCAAACCTTTGAAAGTCGGTGATATTGAGGTTAGTCAACGTACTCTATTAGCTCCATTGACTAGAATGAGAGCTATCGCTCCTGGTAATGTCCCAAATACTGAATTAGCTGCTGAATACTACTCGCAACGTGCTCAGTATCCAGGTACTTTACTACTCACAGAAGGTATTTTAATATCTAAATTTGCTTCTGGTTTTGATAATGCACCTGGTATTTGGACTGATGAACAAATAACAGAATGGAAAAAGATATTCGATGCTATTCATAAACAAAAATCATTTGTCTATGCTCAATTATGGACTTTAGGTAGATTTGCCGCTCCAGATGTATTGGCTAGAGATGGTATCAAATTCCATGCTCCATCCGCTTTATATGTTGATGATGACTCTAAGAAAGCTGCTGAAGAAGCTAAGAATCCTCTACAGGAATTAACCAAGGA
>JAJLXZ010000171.1:0-42205 GCA_030571575.1 Kazachstania viticola
ATTATTAATTTGATCAAATTAGGGAAAATTTCAATGGCAATTGATCAAATTAATAAAAACTTCGGAATTAATATATTAGATGATACTACTTCTTTTAATTCTGACACTAATCATAATAATGATAATGATATTAAAGATAGTACAGAAATATCGGATAATGATGATTTATATTTTAAATTATTATTATTAAATCTTATTGAAATGATTAGAATTCAAAGAAATTCAAATAAGACAAATGATTTAGATTTTATTCTAAATCTAGTAAAGTATTCTCAAGATAAATTAGCTTTAAAGGCTTCAACTAATAAGAAACATATGGACGAATTAGAATTAACAATGACTTTATTACTCTATCCTGTTGATAATGATATGAAATTACCAAAAGAATTGAAAAATTTGTATTCAATTTCTTTAAGAACAAAAATTGCTAATTTAATTAATAAAAAATTATTACAATATATACATCCAAATATTACAAATCAGATAAAATTTCCAGATTTAATCAATTCTAATAATAATATTATTAATTATATATCAAACGATTCAAAGAAAAATTCCATTACTATAAATAATATCAATGGGAAGGATTCTTTAAAAGAACCTATTTCACAACAAACCACTAATAATAATAATAATAATAATAATAATAATAATAATAATAATAATAATAATGATAATATATCACCATCATCATCATCAGTACCAAATGTTGATACCAGCGAAGAAAATATAGAGTCCTCAATCACATCAAATACTACTAATCAAACTAAATATTGGGCTAATACAAAATCAGATATTATTAATAATGAAGCCTCATTACAATCGCAAACTTCAGCTAGTTCCTCTAATTTATCTGCTTTCAAATACGAAGCTAAATTAATACAAGTTATAAAATTATGGGCATGGTGTGAAAATCAATTACATAATAATAATATTGGGGTTCCTCGTGTTGAAGATGATAATATGTAATAGAACCAATTCTAAGTTCTTCAATTAAAGTAAGTTAATTTTTTTTATTCTAGTTTAATAATAATGACAACACTACTTTTATATACAAAGCAATTTAATGATCCTTTTCCTTCTTTTCGTTTCAACTCATTACAAATTCACAGCGAATTCTATCACCAGTTTCAATCTTCAAGAAACATAGCTGGATATCATCGGTAGAGACAGGTAACACTTCCTTGTATTTATTGAAAATCTTAACATTATTTGATATAGTAAAAGTTTTATTTTTACTCTTTTCAATAAATTCACGATATAATTCTGAATCCTTAAATAAATGGTATAATTTTGTCCTTAGTACATGTAAATTACAACCAAATTCTTGTCTCTTTTCATCTTCAAAATCTTCAGGAGAAAATTCAATATGATACTTGATTGGTTTCTCTAATATATCACTATCACCATTCAAAACAATGTAACAATCAACAAATACATCCGATACATGTACTGGTTTAGCGAAAAATTTATCACGCTCTTCAAATTCTTCAATTACAATACCAGTTCTATCATCTAAATATTCACGACTATGAAATTCATCATTAACAAGCATTCTATGTAGTTTTAAACCTTCATCGATACGTCCCATATTTAATTCATCATATGTTTCCTTCTGTATTAAACTCATTTCAACACTAATATAGATCTCCTGTACTAGCGCAATAAAACCGACGACTAGTAGATATAATGTAATTCTCCCACTTATTGGATCATGAATAAATTGGTCGACATACTTAGTCTCCATTAGTTTATGAATCAATAGATTCTCTAACTTAAAATACCGATCCACAATAGTTTCTAGATATTCCATTTTTCTCTTTAAATTATGCTAGTTTATATCAACGTAAACCCCACTATACACTACCTATTCGAGGGAAACTAAGAGTAGTAAAATTTCTATAGTTTTAATATACGCTATATCTTTTTTTAATCTCGACACATTTGCTTATTAACACCTTTTAGCTGAATCCTAATAGTAATAGTGTTCGATGTCTACCAATTTTTTTCTAAACGAGAGTTTGAGCAGATTTCGATGCATCCGGAAATCCGAAAAGAGCGGCAACATTCAATGAAAATGGAAAATACAGTTATTTTTCCAGTGACATAAGAACCTTTTCAACTTTGTCTACCTGAATATTAACTCATATGTGATTGGAAACCAGTTTTACGGGGTTTGCATATGGAGGGTTGTTAGTATTATGGTAAATCTTTAGAGTACAGTTTAGCTCAAAATAGTAATAAAAAAAGTATTGTTATTGAAAGAATCTTGACATACCCATTTCATAAACTTTCTATCGTTTAATTTCTTCTTGATTATCTTTTTGGTAATCTTAATTACCTTTTTGGTTTTTGCTTTTTCTTCTAATAAAGATAACTCTCCCTTTTGGGAAGTTGAAATGCCAAGGTCATTATTAAAGGTTTCGTTGGAAGGTTCGACATTTTCCTTCTTATCAAACACTTCTTCTTTTTTCCTTGGCATTTCTTGTACAATTATATTCCTATCAGACGTCATAGCCCCTAATTTAGAGTCACTAATATTGCTTTTTTCAAAAGAACCTCGAGTATCGATAACCTCATTAGTCTTTTCTTCAAGAATGGTTATTGGGGCTTCTTCCGTTGTATTCCCAGTATCATTCTGTTTAGTTACAAGGTTTTCACCTATTTTAACTTTTGATATTTGTTCAATCCAAGTTGGGGGAACATCGGGAATTTTACTTCCTATATTGGGTGTGATACTATCAATATCGAAACTCAACCGTTCATCTCTTTTCAAAAGAGTCATTCGTTCTAGGTTTGGTAATAAACTATTATTATTACATTCCCAAGGTCTTGATTGACTTTCTAAGGGGGGTTGACTATCGATACTTGGCTTATTCAAAAAGGTAGGCTTAACTTTAAAAGTATTTTCTTTTACATATTTTGTACTGAGATTTAATTTACGAAATAGTTCATGCAATTCATCAAAATGTTCATTTGAGTGTAAGCTAATTTGGAATCTTTTGAGTACCCAAACACCGCTTTGCATTACCAGATACTTACAGGAAATAGCGGGTGCTTTTAAAGAAAATTGAACAAAAGATTTACTATTCTTGATGTCGGTTTGAATACGGTCGAGGATATGGTTATCATGAAGCACTGTTTTGATTATTATCTTATCAAATTGAACTAATTGTATTATTAACCTGATTTTCATATCTACAGGGTAGTGTTCCCATTTGTCAACCTGAGGTGGTTGCAAATTACTAGAAAATCCAAATGGTGCAACAATAGGCTCTTTATATTTGGAGTATAACTTTGTTAAAACAGAAAAAGTGTCACTCATTTAGATATGATTGATGGTTATTTTATACTTTCTCTACTACAGTTTAGGAATTGTTTAAATTTAAAAATTTAACCGCCGAAGTCATTTTAAGAGAATTTTTTTTCTTAAAGGTTTCTCACATAGAAAAAGTTTTGCAAGGAAGAAAAATGTATAATATACAAAAATAATAAAAGTGAAGAAATTGCTTTATTTTATGGATGCTACCACAATAAGCTATTTTACTGAGAGTTTTACTATATACTTATTTAGAAAAAAATCACTTTTACAGTTATATTTACCACTATCTCTTGATTTTCTCTTTTACTCAATTCAGATAAACTTTTCGTCTTCCTGAAATATGCATTACGGATATGTTGATCTGTTTGCCTTTTTCCTGAACACCCTTTGCATGAGACATACTGATTATATATTTGTACTTCTAACTACAAATGACAAGAGATTTTAAACCTTCAAATTATTAAAAAATATTACCTTTTGAAATGTCCTTGTAGTTTGCGAAGAATTAAATGTAAAAGTTCAACCTACATTGGCAAACAGTGATAAAAGATAACTAGTACTTTACAAACCCCACAGCTGATTTCCAAGAAAAGTTTCCTCTAACTTAATTAAGTTCCCATCATATATATGTATATATATATATAGAAGCTAATCATTCATTATGCTCTCCAACTTCAACAGATAAAAAATTTGTTTTTCACCGCTCAAACTTCGCGTCGTCACGCCGCGCTTTTTGATACGGAAGACTTTTTCATTGTATGGTAGAATTGCTAATTATGTGAGAGATTGAGTATGAGTGCTTTCAATCGACATGCAGTGGATACAAACAACAACAATTCCAGCCTTGATTAGTGACAATGGTCAACTTCTTTGAATCGAAACCAAGTGAATATTCTGTCCCATATCAAATAGTAACCGGGAAGGATAAGTTCGAAAACGATCTACTCATCAAGTATGGGTATAAAGAATTAAACTATATATGGTTTCATGCAGACAAATATTCTAGTGGTCACATATATCTAAAGCTGAAAGATAACGAGAAGAGCTTGGATGATGTGCCGGACGAAGTTGTCTTGGACTGTTTACAACTTTGTAAATCTCAATCTATACAAGGTAATAAGATGAATCAGTGCACAATAATTATTACTCCATGGTCTAATCTAAGGAAAAATAAGTATATGCAACCGGGAGAAGTTGCCTTTAAGACCTTGAAAAACTGTAGGAGAAAAGAGTGCTACTTAAGAGATAATAAAATATTGAATAGAATTATGAAGACAAAAGTGGAATTAGTAGATAATGTTGAAGAAATTCTTCATCAAGCTAAAAAATCTAAAAATGGTGACTTCTTTACTTCGTATATCAATAATAATAGAGAAAGACTGCTTGATGAAGAAAAGCTACGAAGTCAGATTAAGAAAAATAAGAAAATATCAAAGAAGAATACTGAAGATGACTTTTATAACAGTAATGAACCATTACCCAAAAGCACTTTTAATATGAAGGAGGCATGATATTCAAAATAATAACATCTTTTCAGAAAATATACCATATGCATTAATAACTCACGGTACTATAATATATAATTACATTTATATATTTTATATTTTACAGTAACCAGTTATTGTATTCCACACTCTACCTTTCCCTTAGTTGCTATAAAGTATACTTTTGATATAAAATATAATTCCAACTTAACCGGGTAGCGGATAGAATTTTAAATTTTTCAAGAATAAAATTTTTTTTAATTTTAATAAAAATTGAGATGAGATGAGATGCCTCGACTAGCATAGTAAAGACACTAAAAACTTTGGCACAACAGTAAGAGAAAACACCATTAAAACATGTCCAAAAGATCTATTGATAATACTGAAGATGAAAGAATTGTTTCTTCCAAAACATCTGAACAGATTACTCCAAGAAATGGTGATCAAGACATGGAAATTGAAGAAGATGGTCAATTTATGGATGACTTTGAGAGTGATGATGAGATTATCGAATTAGATGATGAAGATGACGTTGAACAAATGGAAGATGGAGAAATATTAGAAGTTTCTGAACAAAAAGCTGCGGAATTGCTTAAGAAAGATCAAGATTCACAAACTAATAAAGGTCAAGAATTATATCTACCACATTTATCACGTCCTTTGGGACCAGATGAAGTATTAGAGGCTGATCCAACCGTTTACGATATGTTACATAACGTTAATATGCCATGGCCATGTCTAACATTAGATATTATTCCAGATACTTTAGGATCAGAACGTAGAAGCTTCCCACAATCTATTTTAATGACTACAGCAACTCAAGCATCTAAGAAAAAAGAAAATGAATTATTAGTCTTAAGTTTATCACAATTGAATAAAACTTTAGTTAAAGATGATGATGACGAAGATGACGAAGATGATGACGAAGATAATGGTTCAGATCCAATTATCGAAAATGAAAATATTCCTCTAAGAGATACAACTAATAGATTAAAAGTTTCACCATTTGCAGTATCTAACGGTGAAGCTCTAACTGCTACAATGAGTGAAAATGGGGAAGTGTATATATATGATCTTGGTCCACAAACTAAAGCTTTCTCTACACCGGGATATCAAATTCCAAAAACAGCAAAAAGACCAATGCATACGATAAGAAATCATGGTAATGTAGAAGGTTATGCTCTAGATTGGTCTCCACTTGTTAAAACTGGTGCTTTATTGACTGGTGACTGTTCAGGACAAATTTACTTCACCCAAAGGCATACTTCTAAATGGGTAACTGATAAACAACCATTCACAGTATCTAACAATCAATCCGTAGAAGATATTCAATGGTCCAAGAGTGAATCTACTGTTTTTGCATCTTGTGGTTGTGATGGATATATAAGAATTTGGGACACAAGGTCTAAGAAACATAAACCCGCTCTTTCGGTCAAAGCTTCTAATACTGACGTAAATGTTATTAGTTGGAGTGACAAATTAAGCTATCTGCTTGCAAGTGGTGATGATAATGGTTCATGGGGTGTTTGGGATTTGAGACAGTTTACTCCAGATAACATGAATAACGTTCAACCTGTCGCTCAATATGATTTCCATAAAGGAGCTATTACTGCCATAAATTTCAACCCATTAGATGAATCTATTATTGCTGTAGCTTCAGAAGATAACACTGTCACTTTATGGGATTTGTCTGTAGAAGCAGATGACGAAGAAATTAAGCAACAAGCTGCTGAAACTAAAGAATTACAACAAATTCCTCCACAACTTTTATTTGTTCATTGGCAAAAAGAAGTCAAGGATGTAAAATGGCATAAACAAATTCCCGGTTGTCTAGTAAGTACAGGTACAGACGGTTTAAATGTTTGGAAAACTATTAGTGTGTAGTTCAAACAGCTATTTTCCTTTACAAAAGATATCAGCAAACTTCTTCATATAATATAAAAAATAAATTTGAATTATGAAATTAGTCAATTATATAAGTAAATGTATAATAAAAAATCCCTTTGAAAAGTCTAAAGATTTTATCTAAAAAAACATACTTTTCATTACAGATACATTCATGACTGCATATGAAACTTCGCTAAGTTGAATTGCATCATTGATTTTCATGCTCCCTGACCAGGCTTCCCCATGGTTATGATTTATTTTATCCAGAGAAAGTTTATGTTCACTTCTTTCACTTCCTTGTTCTAATTCTGAAAAATGACCAAATTTATCCATTCTATCAACTAGAATACTATTCCAGCCAGCATTAGAAGCTCCTAATAGATCATTTTTCATCTCATCTCCGACATGCCAACTTGCCTTTTTCAATTCGTCAAAGCTACAGGTCTCTGATAAATATGAGTCATGTTTTAATATATCCTTTAATGCGTAGTCAAATATATCAGAGTTCGGTTTTTTCATCTCCAGATTGTATGATAGATAAATATGGTTCTTGAAATATTTTCGAAGGTTTAAATTTTCTAGTAAAAGATAAACTGTAGGATCTGTATTACTAATTATGCCAAGGACAATTTCTGGATGTTTTTCTTTGATTAATGCCAATAATTCATGAATATCTGCATAAACCGAATATGCTTGATTTCCTTCAAATCTTTTTAAAATCTCTTTGATCATTTCACCCGGAATTACTACAGGTTCAAATATTTTCCTTATTAGTAATGACCACCAATCATCTGCAGTAATACCAGCATATTTACCATAGTTTGGATATTTTGTCTTTAAATCTACAAAAACACTTGGGAATCTTTTGGTCAAATCTGCAGGAGCTACATCGATTCCATATCTCTTACTAACCAGACAGTATTGCTCCATCACCGGTAAAGTGGAACAATACAAGGTATTGTATGCATCAAATGTTATGACTTTTGGTATTGCTAATTTTTCACTTGGTTTCCAATGTCCTATTGGTAGTCTTTTTGGGAAAGTCATTTGCATAATTACTCTTCATTGGTTCAAACTTTTTATTATATACTCATTTATATATATAGGGATTTCCATTGTAATATTTGAAATTTACAATGCCACCCGCTTTAGTCTGTAAAAAGACAGAGTTACTTTTAAAATGGGCAAATACATGCCCTTATTAACTACGGTTATATATATATATATATGCATAAAAAAGATGTGCTGTACAAATCCATGCCTTTTAGTGGAGGGTGTGACCCCGATGTCTATTTATTTATTGAAGAATGCATCATTCTTGGCAAAACAGTACGCATCACCAATTTCAATTGCTTCATAAGTACCTTGTAGACTGGTTGTCACACGGTATTCATATGCATAGATATCTGTTACTTTATGTGTTTCTACAACTTGTGGTCTCCTGTTATCGTGCTTTCCTTCCGTTTCTTCAGTTCTAACATACGTTAAGGCAAACGGTGGAGTTCCCTCAAAAGAAAAGATGACTTCAGCTTGATCACCCTCATGAATATCTTCTATAATATAATCACCTTGAGAGACCGTAACAGAAGGAATTGGATGGATTTCTAGTGATAATCTTTCATATTCTAATTCCATACCTGGCTTAGTAAAATTAACTAAGCATTGAGATCCAGAATCTTGAATAGAGTTTATATTAATTTTCCCTGCTTCAGAAGCTAATCTCATGAATTGAGAGGAAGTTTCTTTTGATTTCAATGGTACTCCATTAAATTCATATTTAATATTAAATGGTGCAATACCATTTAGTTGGTAAGAGACATAATCTCCAACACAATATTCTTGGGATGCATCCAACAAATGGATCTTTGGAACATCGGTAATTGAAATTAGGATATGATTGTTTTGTATGTCTAACATATCATTGATACATCCGTTGGCATCTACAACCTTTTCTATGACAATGTCATGTGTACCCAAGGTCAAACCTTCATAAAATTTATGAGATGGGAAATTCTCTGGGGTGATATTATCCAGACTTACTCGTTCAGTTCTACTAGTACTCTCATGATAAACACTAAACACGATAGAGAACGGTCCAGCACCACTTAAGAACTTCAAACCAATAGGTTCAAGTAGAGATGGTTGATCGATATTAGCTGAACAAGTTCTTAAGGTAGTTCCTTGGTCAGAAAATCTTACATCAGGTATCGTATTTACGGTTTGTCTTATAATCACTTCTGACTCTGTAGAGGCCTTTTTCTTTGTAACTTCCTTTTTATAATTGCTGTCGTAAATATTTTTTATAGTGATAATATATTCTCCAGGCTGGCTATTAGACAGTTTTAATGATGCATAAGTTGTTGTGATGTGTGCACTCTTTGATTCAACTTCCCCATATGGTGACATAATATCGTAATCTAGGATAAATGGTGCAGACCCAGATAACGCTAAATCAACAGTTCCCTCTATATTTTGACACACTTCTTTTTTGGAGAATACTGAACTAGCAATTTTAGAGATCCTATTGCTTTCTTGGACCATGAAGGATGGTCTTGGAAGGAACGAAACCTCAAACTTACTATCGATATTTTCGATTCTTCCTTGGCAGCTAGAATCACGTACATCCATTAATTGATAAACACCTTCTTTTTTAACATCAAGTACTGTGTTGTAGGTGTTTGGAAAGGTACGCTCAAATACGTTCAATTGATCACCTTGGTTATTCATATGTTTATATTTAATTGTGAACGGTCCTTCACCAGAAAGCTTCAAAGGAATCTCTGCAGAGGAGCCATACTTAATTTTTATTTTCTCAGTATTCTTATCCCCAAATTTAAACGAAGCAGAGGGAATATCTCTTCTAACTTTTATTCTAGCGTCAGGACCACTTAAACTTACCATACATCCAGAAGAATCCTTCACTGATACCAATGAGATAATGTAATCACCACCAATATCAAAGGATGGTGTTACGATTTTGTATTCTGAGGATTCGATATTTTCAATGTTGAAAGAAGATCTCTTATTTGACAAAGTTTCAAGAATATCATATTGTAAAGAAAACGGAGCTTCACCTTTGAACGATATCGGTACATTTGTCTTATCTCCTAAACATAATTTTATAGCATTCTTTAGTTTAATAGATGCACTAGGTTTTACTCTCATTGATGTTTCAAAAGAGTATTTTTCCGTCGGTTCTAACTGGATTGGATCGGTAAATAAATCATTGGAAATTTTATCAAATACAATATTGTATTTACCTTCTTTAGTAGGTGTATAACTGAAATGATTTCTTGAACCCTTAGATGTAAACTTTTTGGTTTCATATAATTTACGTTTGTTATTTTCAATTTTAAAAATTTTAGCGCTATAATGATATGGTGGAACACCAGTAAAGCTTAAATCAAATTCTAAACCTATCTGCCCAACACAATTATCCAATATTGGTGTCGACATAACCTCCATAGCTGGTGGGATTGGTTTGGTCACTAGAATAGAGGATTCGCTTATAACTACACCAGAACAGTGTTTTGAAGTTACAGATTGTAATACGTATGTACCTGGTTTCTTTGCATCAAATGAATGTAAGACTGACGTAGTTTCAACATCAAAAATATCTTGTTTACCCGATGGATCGATGAATAAAATATTAGCAGAATATGGGCTATCTTTGTTCCAATTTTTAGTATTTTCAAATTTGAGAACAATTGATCTTTTAGTAGGAGAATCAGGGTTGAAAGTTTCATCTAGCATTGCTCTTGGAATACCATGTACATCAAAATCATACTGTAAATCGGATTTAATTTTCAAATTTTCAGATATATTTCTAAAATCCATGATATTACCTAGACTATCGACTAACTTTTCAATTTTATAAGAATAGTGATCATCAATCTTGGTGAATGAATCTAGATTAATAACTACAGGATGACTTCTAGCCCATTTAAGATCGGATAAAGCTGATGGACCAAATACATGTTTAGGGGAAGATTGTAAAGGTGATTCAAAAAATTCAGGTTGAAGATTTGAATCTGTAAAAGAATATGTTTCATCACCAATACTTTTTGAGTACGATAGTTGTAATGGTGGAACACCTTGGATTTCAATCGATATCTTATCTTGGTCACCTATACATCTTTCAGAGTTTCCATTACCAACTATTGTAACCACTGGACAATGTGATACGATCAAGTGAGAGTTATGTATTCTAAGGGACAATTCGTTAGAGTCAATAATTTTCTTTATTTGATAAAATCCTATTTCATTTATTGGTAGGCTTAAATAACGAATAGTTGAATCTTTTTCTATAATATCTGATTGTAGTAATGCTTTATCCTTCAACAAAAGGGAGGTAGGATCATCGATTACGGTAAATCCACCCTTTGTTAAATTTCTTAATTCAATTTCATTAGTGTATAAATCTCTGAATTCTACCTGAACAAGCTTAATTTCGGCAGTAGAGTTAATACGAATTGGTACATTAATCTTGTTAGGAAGTATTCCTTCATTATCCATTGGTAGACAATATGATTCATGTACGGGATTTAACATTGCTGTATTTTCAGGTAAAATCTTAATTGTCAATGCACCTTTGAAATGAGCAGAAGAGTCAAATATCTTGCGATGATTGATATTAAGCCCAGTGAGACTAAGTTCCTTTGTGTGAAATTTTTTCCACGCAGTACATATGAGAGTTATTATAAACCAGTCATGATCTGTGGATAAGAATAATGTAGTTAATACCAAAAGACACATTTGTATAAAGACAACGAAAGGTTTGAAAGTTAATCTTGGTATTCTCAAAGCTGGTAGAAAATAAAGAAACATGGAATCAATAATGAAATATTTAGAAACAAAATTAAACTTGGAATTATTGAATAGTAGACCTGGGACAGGTAGCCCAGATTTCAGAAGTACGAGATCATATACTTTATACGCTTGGATGGTTATAAATAAAGTGAGAATTAATAACCTCTGTCTTGAGATATCTATAATATCAGGAGAAATGAGAGGTAATTGACTGAATGTCTTCTTATTAACATTATGAATGTGACTTTTGTCAGAAGATAGTGGGTTATGTTTCTTGACCTCATTTTCTAATTTTATGTGTGGCTCATCGTTATAGTGTTTGAAGCGTCGCCTCGTTTGTGTATATGTATCAGAGTTCAAATCAAACGAGTTCTTGCTTGAAGAAGACCCAGAGGGAGAATTACTCATCCAATGATTACCTCTTGGAGTATTGTTAAAGGCATTGTATCTATGATCCATCACAGAAACGTTTTATAACAGAAAGTAGATGTCGATGTTTAAAGATGATCAGTCTATCTCAGACAGTCCAAAAAATTTAAAAACTATTATACAGAGTACGCTGTCAAAAACAGAAAAAACAGCAGTGTAAGGGATTGTTGAAGTACTCACCCAGTAAGTCGACAATGGTCGTGTTATCGAATATACCAGCTTCAATTGTCTGAAATGCCTCTCTGTCTCCAGTAGACTTGCCAGAAACTTGCACAAACTTTCGAAGCGTCTTTTTGTTTTTTTCATGTCTCCGTCCATCGTGATTTCTGAAGCCATGGGTGCCTATTATGAATAACATCATAAAAGCATCTGATTTGTAGCAATTTGCAGCTATTTGGAGACTGTTTGGGCCATTGAATTGAGCTGGGACTAGTGTGTAGTAGGGTCGTTAGGAGATGAAACGCAAGAATTTGGCCACGGTTGTGTCCGAGAAGGATAAGAGACAGAGGAAGAAGAACAAGATCAAAGGCGATTCCTCTGCGAGCACGCTGTATGGAATTAGAGACCAGAGAAACATAGATAATATACAATTTGGTATAGATAAGAGGTTCCCTACGTGGTATGGGAGTAATGTGTATTTTGATATTAAGACGAAGAAGCTGGGTTATTATAATGAAAACAGTAGTAACGGCTTTACAAATGGAAAGGAATTGCCAGATGAAGATTACAATAGCGATTATTCAGAAAGTAAGAAGCAAGATATCTGGTTAGATACACTCTGCGTATGCGAATATTGCTTTAAATATACTGATTCTGAAGAAGCATTATATTTACATTCTCAAGTTTGCTCGTTCAGATTCCATGCACCTGGCAGAATCAAATATATGAGTCCACAATACACTATACGTAGAGTGAAAGGTGCAAAACATGAGCTATTCTGTCAATGTTTGTGTCTATTTACCAAGCTTTTCCTAGATAACAAGTCGATATATTTTAAAGTCTCCAATTATGAATTTTACATTCTATATGAAACAAACAAGACAAAGCCACTAGGGTTTTTCTCCAAAGATATCCTTTCGTTTAATCAAAATAACTTAGCTTGCATATTGGTTTTTCCTCCATACCAAAGAAGAAATCTTGGCTCATTATTAATAGAGTTCTCATACAGATTATCAATGCTGGAAGGGAAAGTATCTGGTCCAGAGCTCCCATTATCGCCATTTGGTCTCATAGGATACATGAATTACTGGACCAAAGTTCTATCCTACGAACTTATAGAGGGACAATGTTCTGAACTTGACAGTGTGTCCATAGAGGAGTTGTCATTAGCTACAGGTATAAGAATCAACGACATTTTCACAACATTACAACATCTTGAATGCATCGGTGAAGACAACAGAATATACCTAGGTAGGATCAGAGCGTGGCTTTCAAACCACATCAGAGTAAAGGGTAAACAAGCCAGCAATATGATGATTCAAAATGAGTATCTTCTGATAGAGGATTAATATACATGTTGGCTTCGAAAGACCTCAAACATTTCGTGGCAGGGCGCATTAACAAAAATTGCAAAAAAAAAATTTAGAAATTGTGAAGGTTTGATGATCTTGCTTGATGAAATTGGAAGATAAATAACACATCACTGTGGTATTTGGCAGCACTGTTACATCGATTGTATTGCATATTAAACTAAAGATCTAAAGTACTTCATCTGTATATTGTGGCTTTCTATATATATATCAATATTCATTATTTATTATTAATTTATTTTAAATTCCCGGAAAAAGATTGATACAGTGGAATGAAGAATAGACAAACTATTATTCAATAATTGAAAAAAAGACTATTTGGTGCTGTTTATTTTGTATTCTGCTGAGCAATATATTGTCATCTCGAATTACTATCAAAGATCCTTTAGATGATACATCTTCGAAAACTGAAACAATGGTCATATAGAGGTTCATTCTTCATATCAGTTATCCTATGTTTAGGATTTTCAGCAGTACTACCTATTGATTCAATCGCCCAGGCTGCAGAATCTGAAAATGATGCTTTTAATACTTTCATTGTAGTTGGGGCGTTGGTGTTATTCTTTATCGTGGCATTTGTAATTGTAATTGGTAGAATGATCACTCATAAGAGTTCCTTAAAGGAATTACCTAGAAGATACTTACCAATAACACCTGCTGATCTGCCTCATAGAGAAAGCAGAAAATTACTCAACAAGAATATGGACCGATCAAGAGAATTGTCTATACTATTTAAAATACCGAATGAACCAGTGATTCATCCTGGCTTAGAACCACCTTCTCGTTGTGATGCTCCAGATTTTGAAAAAATATTCCCAGAATATTTAGACTATAAAACATGCATAAAAGTTGTTACAAATCAACTAAAATTCAAAGGGGTCTTTCTTGGAATATCTAATTTGGAATTGGACTTGGGAGATACTATGTCTGATATTGTATTCAAATATTTCATCAGAAATAATGAAAATGTTTCACAAACTATAAAAGCAAAACGTTATATTGAATTGTATGAATTTACTAGATTTTCAGGGCAAGACATAAAGCGTGAAATATTTCTTGAGTTTGTCGAACTTTGTATTTATTTCTCTGATTTACTTTTAAGTACCGATATACACCAACGTGGAATACGGCAGCACTACTTCGACAATGATGGCTCATATGCAAATAATGATGATCAACTTAATACAAACAATTTCAATCAGAATGATGATAATTCAGTAGATCGCGCTGAAGACGCCATGGAATATTTCCCTGAAGAAAATTATTTAGTTAGAGAAAATAGTACAGGTACAGTGGCCGTAAGAATGCCTTCAAGGCCTAGATCGACTGCAATATCGACAGAGTCTCATGAAAGCAGAAGAAATGCATTAAAGTTTACGGAGGATGAAGAAATACCGTTGACTCAAATTAATACTAGAGAAACCGTCATTCATAGAGGTTAGTACTCTCTACCATGTTTTTTTATTGTACATTATATATAATCAGACACTACTTGTTATTTGTAACTATTATTCTTAATATATATCTGTAATCACTACTATATATCGCATACGAAATATACATATATTTTCTTTAGTTAGTTTTTGTCATATTTATTGATATTGAATGGCTTTAAAATAGTAGTAATAGTTGTAGTAGTACACAAGAATCGTCATGTAACAGAACGATTATATTTTATATAGTGAATAAAGTAATGTAATGTAATGTAATGTAATTGAGAGCATACATATTTGCATTTGCTACAAGACTTTTTAATCACTGTGCTTACTCTTCTTAGATAACATTATATTATCTCTAATTCATACATTTAGATCTTCTCATTTACTAATTCTAGAAGTTCTCTCTTTGTTGGCTCATGTGCAATAGCTGAATCCATACCATTGACAAATTTCTCCTTTAGTTGATCGTATTGGATTGAGTATTTTCTTAGGATACTCTTTACAAAACCGAGTGTTGAGGAATATTTCCATAACAGATCTAGTCTTGGCAATTCGGTAACTTCATTGACCGCAGTATCTTCATTTAGGTCAGGAATGACTATCTCTTCATCCATATTATTACCTAATCTACCAACTGTATCATTTAAGACCATGCATAACTTTTCAAAAACAAACTCAAAAACTTCTAAATTTGAAACGTCAGAAACAACATGTTGCGATAGTACTCTAAATACTGTATCGATTGTGGTGACATCGGTTAGTGCATAAATCTTATGATTTTCAAATTCACAAAAACAGAAGTCTAGGATACTCCTATCACTAACTAAACCTGCGAACTTTAACGCATCAACGATTAGAAACGCGTTTTGAGAGTTTGAGTTCCAATAAGATAAAACTGCTTCAATAATAGCGCGTTCTTGAACAGCCGGATCAATTTCCAGTTTGCTAAATACAGTTTTGAGTTCCTCTTTCAAATCATTGATGTATTTGTTAGCGTGAGATAAGGATCTACTACCAGAATGAATAACAGCTTGTACAATTACAATTATTAAGAAACGGTTGAAATCGGTAACTCTAGATTCAAACTGTTCCTTTAATTTTTCAATTAAACCTTCCAATTCTGTTACTTCTCTCATATTATTCTGCTTATGAGTATAGTCTAGTATTTCTCTAACTAAGTCTTCAGTTGGAATACCATTTTGAGTAAAAAAAAAATCATTCTTTCTCACATCATCGGCATTTACAGTATAATCAACAAACAAGTTATCATAGAATTTCACTAGCTCTTCTTTTGGAATATACGATGTATCCAAATATTGTTTGAATTCTTGTGGTAAACTATCGTCAACATCAACTGGATTAGAAGTTAACCTTAATTCCTTCCGAATCAAGTTCTTGATAAACATCATTTTTGGGCTATAAAAACTTTTGTTAAATTTTATTGAATCGCTTTCCCACTCATTCCACTTCCAAGAAAAGCTAAAGTTACTAACCTGAATAGAGAACCAATCTAAGAAGCGTAATCTCAATTCAAAATCAAGGTTTTCTACATTGTTATAGAAAAATCTAAAAGCCCTACCAAAGACAGGAGCAATTGCTTTTGGTGAATTTTGACAGATATCGACTAGAAGAGCATAGAAATAAGCAAATGGTTGAGAAACAGTTGGTAGTTTAAACACCAAACTTAGAATAGTTTCAATGGCTAAGTCCTCAATTTTGTAAGTAGATGATAATGGATTTTCTTCGTACGATTCAGCAATTTGTGCAATAGATGCACCTGATTCTGCAAAAATACCAGCCTTAAAGAATAAGTCTAACGAAAGAACCTGTTTAGCAACTTCATGTCTGTTAAACTCTAAACTTTCTACTATATCAATAATAATATCATTGAAAAGTTGTCCAGCATATGTAGTCATTGGAATAACAGTATCGAAGTCGCCGGTGGAGTGAGGTAAATAAACGTGGAAAACATATCTTGGATCCTTCCACATACTATCTATAGAGCCAATGCCCTTATTCAACGCCATAAAGGGTATCAACTGATCTATTGTTGGTAATTGTAAAGCATCATTGAACCCTTGATCACCATCTTGTGGAGGAACTAAGTGAGTCCAATCACAGAAAAGATTTCCAAGCTGTTCCATATCGTTAGCTAAAGCCATTTTTACATTTGGTAATACAATCTGAATTAATTCCGTTATTTCGTATGGACTTTTTTTGTTGTATTCTTTCAATGACTTAAGGCTCTTAGTCTTGATTGTGTACTTAGATTCGACATGGGAAATAAGATCTTGAACACTTCTTTGCAAATCCTCGTCAGACTTATTGAATTGGAATAGATATGGAATGTCTAAAAGCATATTGGTATAAATTGCTTCAGATAATGCATTTCTTTCATCCATATTGAGATCATTTAGCTCAATTGCCAACTCAAACAATTTACGATAGACAGTAAGTATATCTTCATTCAATAACATTGGTGACAAAAGTGAAAGATACCTAACAATAAGCTTAACTCTATTCCATGGACCAGTTTCATTAGAAGAAAGCTTGATATCTTCATTTATACTATCATTACATGCTGTTTGAAGCTCACTAAAAAAATAATTGACAATACTTTTACCAGCAACATCATTCAAAGCATTAATAGCCATTGTTAATAATGCAATTGCCGGCTGTTTATGTGGTTGCTCGAGGATTACACAGCGAAAAGTTTGTAATAGGGCATTATTAAAGTATTCTTCATGACCATATTCATTGCTGATGGCTTCACTCAAAAACTTGATATCATCTTCAAAAGCCTTTAATGACTCTCCAATTGTACGAATATCTGGCATCATTTCTTTACACAATTGTACAACTGGAGGTATTCTTTGTCTCTTCGGCATACGAGGTCTAAAATCACGTTGATATTCAGCCTCATCATCAAAATCTCCTTTTCTCTTTCTATTAAACATAATCAACTGGTTAATACTGTTCGATATTTCTTTTCCTCGTTTTATCAGATACTTCTTGTTTAAACTCTACATAAATCTTCTGTACTAACTATTATTCACTTTATTTGTTAGATCTCGAATATTGAAAAATATTTTGGGAATAATAATTTCGTTCAGAGGTACATGTCTTCTATAGTCCATCAAATTGACTAATCGATCAATAAAACCAATTGGGATATACATTAAATAACTTAGGCATGATTCGGTACTAGTCGTATATCCTTACGGAAATTACGTCAAATACTAGTGGTAAAGCTGCTTAAAATATATCTTATTATAAAAATAGTGAGTTAAAAGTATACACAGGAATGTAGTAGAAAAGAATATTATATGTTGTTAGACAGCAGACTTAACTGATTTTTTAAATTATCCATTTCGTTCTCCTTTTGCTGTACTCTCATTTTTAATTCTTCAATGGTGTTTAATAATTCCAAGGATATTGGTTGAGAACCAGCCTCTTTAACCAAGATTTGCTCTTCTGCAATAAATCTCTTTAATCTTTCTTCATTAAGTACTTTGATCAATTCGACAATCTTTGATGATTTCTTTCTCAATTCTTCCTCGAAATCGTTTAGTGATAAAGAAGATCTCCTGTTAATATTATCACCCAATTCTAAGTTTCTGTATTTCTCACTTAGTAAAGTTTCACGCTTAATGGATTCCGCTAATTCTGTAGAAACAATCGTTAATTCTTTCATCAAATTCTTATTTTCGTTCAATAGATTAAGATTTTCACCACTGATTTTTATATATTTAATTTCTCTTCCAGACATATCGGTATACTTTCTGGCCACTGTATTGTCGAAATTGAAGTCATCAATATCTTCATCTATCTTTTCGTCTTCCCTTTTGGCAATTCTTGAGTCCCTATCAACATTTGATTTTGTTATTGTATCGGTACCTAATGATAAATTGTCCCCAGTGGATCTGCTATTTTGATTATCCCTTGCAGTCATTGTCTTGATTGATTCATTTCTCTCTATATCAGATTTTGTTTTATCCTTATATTGGAAAGTATCATCAGGATATTCATTGATATCACCGAGTTCAACTCTCATAACAGTAGATGTTGACATTCGTACAGAACTTCTGTCATTGCCGGATCCTTGAGAACGGCTTGATCGATTTTGAACGTTGTTATTTGGAAAGTCTTCAGCAGTAACGAACTCTTCAGCAGTAACAAATTCATTGGCATCAGTTGTATTTTCAAGTTTATAAAAACCATTAGACGATAGAGCCGAATCAGTAGGTATTTTCTTCTCAATTTTGACAGGGGAATCGCTAAGACTTGACACATATGTAGCAGTTGAATTTCTGTTTTTCTCAGAAATAGACAGAGTTTTTAAACCACTTTCCAAGATACTTGTTGGCCTTAAATTTAATTCCTCCAAATTTTGTTGGTGCAGTTGTTGATTATTCTGTTGCATTTCTTGTCTCTCCTTTAGTTTTTGTTCCCTTTCTCTGATTTCATTCTGTTGTGGAGCTGATAACTGTAAAACATTCAACTTCCCCTTTGGTTTTGAATCCTTCTCTATAGATTGAGCAGGTATTTGCTCAATATGATTTTTGTTATCATGATCCATTGAATCAGGATGCACAGAACTACTAGTTTGAGAAGATAATTCACTTGGATGGAGATTCGAAGACTGTGAAGATGGTAATGAAGAGCTTGAATTATAGGGAGGTATATTACCCGAGTTGACCATTTCAATACTCTTTGATTCTGAGCTATTATTTTTCGTTTCATTTAAATTGGTATCGCTTCTATTTGTTACACTAGCGGATAGAGGTGAATTAAAATCTCCTGTATTATTTGAAATGTTGTTATAGGTTTGTTGAGGCATCTGGGATGATTGCTGCTGTTGTTGTTGTATTTGACCTTGTGGGTAATTGTTAGAAGTTCTTCCTTGCCTGTTCATTGGAGATCCTCTGTTCATTGGGTTACTAGTTAAGGACATTGTCCTTGGCTGACCATTATTCATTGTATACGATTGTTGCATATTAGTTCTCTGTTGTTGTTGTTGATGTAATAACTGTTGTTGCATGAACTGTGGTGGACTATTCATTAAAGAGTTAGAGCGAATAGCGTTCATATTCTGGTTTTGCATAGAATTTTGGAATTGACGTTGTTGTTGCTGTTGTAGGTGAGGAGGAGGACCGTTCATTAAAGAATTTGACCTTACACCGTTTATGTTAGCATTTTGTTGCGACAGTGGAGATGCAGTTGACATTCCCATTTGCATATCCTGTTGTGCAAAGGGACTTCTATTAAAATTGTTTTGCAACGACATAGCTCTTTCATTATTCATATTTTTAGTAGCTTGATTTTGCTTAGCCATTGCATTATAAGCAAGTTTCTTTTGATTTGTCATGTATTTTCTATATTCAGTATTATTCATATTACCTTGATCTTTAGTCATTAAAGTGGGTATAATAGGGGTAGTGTCAGCAGCGGTATGGAAGGTATCACCATTTCTATAACCAATAGTTTGAATATCATTGAAAGAGTAAGTAGAAGAATCAGGATCATCAATTAGTATTTCTTCTTCATTATCTTCACCATCATAACCTGAATGACCTTGTTTTTTACCTTTCCCAAAAGGTTTACTATGATTCTTACTTCTAAAGAAGTTAGAAATTGATTTTTGATTAAGAGAATATGATCTTTTACCATCATTTTTACTTTCAGGACTATTTTGATTTTGTCTATGTTGTTGGTAATGGTTGGGTCTGTACTGATTGGGAACTCTTTGTGGAGAAAATGGAGCTTGTTGTTGGAACTGCTGTTGCTGTTGTTGTTGTTGTCGTTGTTGTTGCTGCATAGGGGAGTAGTTGTTAGTTTGTTGGTATTGTTGTTGATGATGTTGCTGTTGTTGGTGCATAGGAGCATAGTTATTAGCCTGTGGATACTGTTGTTGCATAGAAGGATGATTACTATTTTGAACATATTGTTGCTGTGGTATTTGTTGAAACATAGGGAACTGTTGTTGTTGATAAAAGTGCTGTTGTTGTTGTGGAGGTGGTTGTTGATTATTTTGCATTTCTTCCATTTCTTTTATTGGAATTTCCCTTGTAATATCTATATCACCGATATCATTACTTAATAAATTATTTCTTAGCTTTACATTAGAAGAAATATTAGGATTTGAGTTTCTTTTCATGGCAGAGAGTGCAGCATCCATCTTTTTATGGGGAATGATTATATTTAGATGTGTAATGTAAATAAATGTGAAGACAAAACAAAAGATATTTTTATTAAAAATCCATATAAAAAAAGTGCTCAGTTAGAAGAGTACAAATAGTAAATGTATTCAAATAGAAAAGAAATTCAATGGGAAGTGCAATGAGTATAATTAAATTTTATTAATATAATCGTAAAATATAAATTCTATACATTTTTCGTTACCTTCTGTCTCGTTCAAGAAAAAAAATAATTGAAATTTTTTCAAAGATGAGGACAGATTACCCAGCTTGAAAAATTATTAAGTAAGGATGAGCTAATTATAATACATTAAATATGGAGGTGTTTAGTTCTATGCCTTTCTTGATTTGGTAGTGGAGTTACTGTTTTGCAATATAGATGATGTAGAAGCTGATTCAGTTTTGTTTTTGGTCTCCTCTGACTTATCTTGTTCTTGATTCTTTTCATTTAGTTCTTTATTAGTCAATAGATTAACATTTTTTAATTCTTGAATGAACCAAATAATTGTGAACCATAACAATGAAGCTAATATGGTTAGCATGATAAAATGAATATTACCTTTAGTGATGTATATTAACCATGATAGTGTGGATAGTAAAGCTATGAATGAAATATGAGTAGCGAGAATTAGTTGAGGTGATACACCAGGTTGAAAGACACTTTCCCATAACTCTACAAAGAAGTTCGACATCCCTTTATGATATTATTGTACTGTTGTATATTTGCTACCTCTCTCTCCCCTTACGAAGTTATTACATATTAACCACTTCTTGCACTTAAATTTTTTATTGTGAAAAAAATTGTGAGCGCTAAAGAAACATATAGAGTCAGGGTAAAAACACAGACATAGAGAGTAAAATATGATGCAAATATATTTATTGACTTTTAAAAAATAGATAAAAGTATAGAGTGGATAAATAATATGGAAAGTATATAACAGAAAAACATGAATAGTAAAAAAAATAAGAGTTTATTATAGTTTTAGTCCCAGGAATTCAAAAATAAAAGATATAAAATAAAAAGGAATCTTAATGTTTCAAATTCTTACTCAATTTAGATACCAGCACCTAAAATGAAAGAACCAGCTACAACAGCACCCATAGCGGCACCGTATTTCCAGGAGACTGGGTTAGCAATCATATTTGGAGCAGCGTTAGAAGAAGTAGAACTAGCGCTGGAATTTCTGGAAGCGGTGGAAGTAACAGAAACAGAAGAGGCAGAGACAACACCGTTGGTGACTAAAGCAGAGTTAGTGGTCATAGTGGAGTTTCTGGTAGAGTTAGAACTGACGGAAGAAGCAGAGACAGCTTTGTTTGGGACTAAGTTAGAGTTGGTGTAAACGGAAGAAGAAGACATTACTAATTTGTTATATGTGTGTAATAGTTTTTTTGTGTTTGCTTTAAAAGAAATGCAATAGAGATGAAATACTGGTTTTCTTGTCTGGGTTATATATTAGTAAAAAAAGAAAAACTGTAAACTGATGAAGGATTAGTTTCAAAGTTTCGAGAAAAGATGTCAAGTTTATATATGCTCGAGAAACACAGCCGAAAAAGCAACGCGAAAATTTCAGGCGCCTTCAAGACGACACCAAATCTATAAATACTTCGCTGCTGCCCAATGCAGAAATATGCCCAGAAAAATTGGCAAGCACTGCCCGATCTGGAAATATCTCGTCCCTGATCTGTATTTTCCAGAGCTGTTGCCTGTAAGATCTGGGCCCGGCCGCCCAAAGGGGAAGCGTTATTGCCCAGATCAATGGCCGTAAAGGGTAAATCGCTCGGCGCTATTTCCCTTTTCGGGTGCGAGCCAAGCCTTTGCTATTTTTCATTGAGTGGCAGTGCTCTTCGGTATGAGACAGTTGAGCCAAAAGGCAAAATGCCAAGCCATGTAAAAGAATTAACGAATAGCATTCGTTTTCTTACACATAAAAAGTAAGACCGGTAAAGTAGTCTTAATTTTACATGAGTTCCAAAAATAGATGGTACTGATAATCTTATGACGGATTTATCAAAATAAATGTTTACTTACGTTCCTTAAACTAACAAGGAAAATTTATCGTTTTTCCAAACATTAACTAAGCATCATCACTTCAACCCTTATCCCTTATACATGTAAGGGGTATTCCCTTTGCACTTATGGTATCATAATGCTTTTGTTTCTTCTCCAGGAGAATTTTGACGTTGGCGGCAATTTTAATAAACATTCTCAGTTTTCATTGCGGGTAATACTTTTATTTTAGCACGTGATGAGAAATAGTTTTTTTTGACTCTTATTTAAAGAATAGACTCTTAAAGAAGTCAAGTTCTTTAAGAATATAGTATCTTCATACAGATAGTGAGAGATTAACATACTGACTCATATTAGTACCATTCCGAGATTAGATTCATATATAAACACAAGTTCATATCGAATTGTATCTATGTGGGAACTAGCAATCGCCTAAATGTGGTTCAATCTTATCTTGCATTGCATAAAACTATATATAGATAAAGATCCAACCATAGGAATTTTATCCTTCTTTACTTATAAATACTACATCTACTAAATGGCTAATAAGACTGCTATCCTTTCCGTTTACGACAAGACTGGTTTACTTGATTTAGTAAGCTCTCTAATTCAGAACAATGTTAGAATTTTAGCCTCCGGTGGTACAGCTAGAATGATTAGGGATGCAGGTTTTACTGTAGAAGATGTTTCATCAATTACAAAAGCTCCTGAAATGTTAGGTGGTAGAGTTAAGACTCTTCATCCTGCTGTACATGGTGGTATTCTCGCTAGAGATATCCCATCTGATATCAAAGATCTAACCGATAATCACATTGAAATGATTGACTTCGTAGTATGTAATTTATACCCTTTTAAAGAAACAATTTCGAAGCCTGGTATTACTATAGAGGAAGCAGTAGAGGAAATAGATATTGGCGGTGTTACTCTATTAAGGGCTAGTGCTAAGAATCATGATAGAGTTACTATTCTATCCAATCCTTCCGATTATCCAAAGTTCATAAAAGAACTAAATTCAAATAATGGTAACATCTCAGATGATCTAAAGAAATCTTTAGCTGTAAAGGCTTTTGAACATACCGCTACTTATGATACTACAATTTCAGATTTCTTTAGAAAACAATATTCTAATGGTAAAGAGATGCTACCATTACGTTATGGTGCAAATCCACATCAAAAGCCTGCTCAAGCTTTCGTCACTGAATCTGATTCTTTACCGTTTAAAGTTTTAAGTGGATCTCCAGGTTATATCAACTTATTAGATGCATTCAATTCATGGCCTCTTGTTAAAGAGTTATCAGCTTCCTTAAATTTACCTTCCGCTGCTTCTTTCAAACATGTCTCTCCAGCTGGTGTAGCTGTTGGTTTACCTCTAACTGAAATTGAAAAGAAGGTATATTTTGTATCTGATATTGAAAATTTATCGCCATTAGCTTGCGCTTATGCAAGAGCTCGTGGTGCTGATAGAATGTCTTCTTTTGGTGACTGGATTGCTCTTTCCAATATAGTCGATTTACCAACCGCTCAAATTATATCAAAAGAAGTATCTGATGGTGTTATTGCTCCAGGGTATGAGCCAGAAGCATTGGAAATTCTAAAAAAGAAAAAGAAAGGTAAATACTGTATCCTAGAAATTGATCCCAATTATACTCCTAATGAATTAGAGTCAAGACAGGTTTATGGTATAACTTTACAGCAAAAGAGGAACGATGTTATTATAAATCAATCTACTTTTAAGGATATAGTCACTAAAAACAAAAAATTGACAGAACAAGCTACTATAGATTTAACAATAGCTTCAATCGCTTTAAAATATACACAATCAAACTCTGTTTGTTACGCTAAGGATGGTATGGTCATTGGATTAGGTGCGGGTCAACAATCTAGAATACATTGTACTAGGTTAGCTGGTGATAAAGCTGATAACTGGTGGTTAAGACAGCATCCAAGAGTTCTACAGCTTAAATGGGCTAAAGGTGTAAAGAGACCCGAAAAATCAAATGCAATTGACTTATTCGTCACTGATCAACTTCCTTCTATTGAACCAGAGAAATCAGAGTATGAATCTAAATTTGAAGAGACTCCAATTCCATTGACAACTAAAGAAAGAGAAGATTGGTTATCGAAATTATCAAATGTCGCTTTATCTTCTGATGCGTTCTTTCCCTTCCCAGATAATGTATACAGAGCCGCTAGATCGGGTGTCAAATTCATTGCAGCTCCATCTGGTTCTGTTATGGATAAGACTGTTTTTGATGCAGCTGACTCATTAGACTTGGTTTTCGTTGAAAATCCAATTCGTTTATTCCATCATTAATGAACATATAAATCCAGGGTGTTTTGCTTTTCATTATTTTGTAGGCAAATTCACGAAGTGCAAACGTACTATTTATACTAATGACATGTATAAAATGTAAAAAAAAAATATGTAAGTTAATAGAATAATTAATTATTGATAAATATTGTATCTATGTTTCATGGATTTTACTATATCCAACAACTGGTCGTCTGCAACATACGCATGTAGTATAGTTTCTTAATCCTAATGATACTCTACAATTTTCACATATTGCGAAACATTTGCAAGGCCATAGAACAACATTCCTAACGTTGGTTTTGCAAACAGCACAGAGCATATCTAATTCATCATCATCATTATTACTACTATGCAAGTCTGTCTCTATCAACTTCTTATATTTAGATCTTGTAATCATACTAGGATAATTTAAATATGATGTTAGTAAGAATTTTATAGGAAAAAGCCAATCAAAACTGTTAACAATTCCTATATCATCACTTTCTTCTACAATAGTAAAGAGATCTATGGGTGAATTTTTTGTAGTATGTAATTCACTATCATCACTTTCGTAATCAATATCACTTAAATCATCAATGTCACTCCCTTCTGGGACATATTCGCTATCTGATACATAAAGAACTGAATTATCCTCGATATGGGTTGCGTTATGGTTTTCAACTGAGCGTAAAAAATCCGCATAATCACCATCTGTACTTTCCTCAGAATGTTCGGTATCGGTAATAGTGCTATCAGTTGCATTCTGTACTTTCGATAGACTATATTTCAAATCCAAGTTTTCATTGTCATCTCCGGGAAAGATACTACCCGCTGTGGAGAGTTTGACATTTTCCCATAATTTCTTAATCTTAAAAGGTAATCCTTTCCTGATAGAACTTTCTGTATCATATGAAAGGGCAGCTTTTTTATCGTTTTTAATGGAATTTTCATATGGACTATAGAGCAACTTCTCATCAGGAATTTCAAGAGTGGGATCAAATTTTTGTGGAATATTGATATGTGAGAATTCTTTATAAAAGGCTTTATCCTTCGTAGTTATCCCTAAACATAGTAAAACAGCCATTTTAGATATGATCATTGAGAAATCTTCCTCTCCTGTAAAGTTTACATGGCTAGACCAATTATTTATAAATGAATAAAATTTCAATTCCTCTATATCTCTTATTTTCCAACCGAAAAAGTCAATTCTTACAATGCATGCCAAAAGGTAACATGATAGAGAAAGTATAACAATGAAAATGGAAAAGAATTTGGGGGAATGTCTAAACTTGATTGCAAACGGTAGTGTGTCAATACCATCTCTAATCATTCTTCTTGTGAAATACACAAAATGTATAAGATTTATAACCATACTACCAAATAGTCTTGATCTTCTCTTATGTAATACTTCGACTAAATGGATTAAAGTTCTTGTTCCTAATGCCAAAAAATAATCCACGAAATAATCCATTGAAAGTATAGATTCCGGTTTCTTAGCACTTATAGAGTAGAACTGGACTGAAAACTCAAAGATAGAGTAATCTACACCTTCTAAGGGCAGTTGGTTGGATGTGATTGCAGTTATTGTCTCTACTATATAGGAATATGTATACGATAGGAACACATTTGTGAGGCATGGGCTTTGTTTTGCAGAATTGACACTTATGCAAAGAAGATAAAAAGTGTAAGATAGATATGCAATAGCAGAAGAATGGAAAAGAATCTTTAACCACTCTGGCATATTTATCCTTTCATTTCTATGTCTCATGGATGAGGAAATAACAAATCGGTTTAGTGCGATAGCTGTTACAAGACATAGAATTGCAAATTTGGTAAAGAAAAAACCCACAATATCTAAAAATGATCTTAAATCTAGGAATAAATTATCAGAATTCAGACTTTGTTCGTACTGTAAATGTATTGCACCTAAAAGAGAAAAGAATACTCGATACGGTGTATTGATAGCTTGTGAAACTGTAGAGTTTCCCTTAATTAGCCAATGGGACGTTTGATTCAGGTAAGGTACAATAATTTGGCTAGTATTGTTATTTCGAAGCATTTTTTTATAAAAGCAATATATTTGAAAGGGTACCAATTGATTTGGGTAGTTATTCCTGTAGAGAAAAAAGCAAAATGACTATTTCTGTTCCAGTAATTTTCTATTATTCACATGGACAATTATATCGGTTTCCAATATAATAGTTACTTCCTTTTCATCTAACTGTTGAAGTTCAATGCTTGTGATATTTAACTATGGTTATAAAGCTCCTTCACCTTATTTTTCTGATTTTTCCGGATCGTTTGGCACTTTATAAATTATACGTGATTTACATGTGGCATATTTGAAAGTATATAACAGTTAATACATATATAGATACATAGCTAGTGCTTTATAGGTATGAATTGTTTAATACAAAAAGCTTCTTATTTAGCATAGGATTTATTGAACTTTTACCCTTAAACCAGAGAACTTCTATTCTAGACCAATTGATGAAAACAATCTTCAATGGCCGTATATTCGACATCGTCTCCCTAAAAGAATCAAGACTTTCAGTGCAAGAAATTTTTGCTTTAATATGGTCCTAAAACAGGTGAATTAAAGCAGATAGAAGGGTATTTCTTAGGTTGTATAACTATTGTTATGCCAGACACTAGGAATCTTCTAATTACTGTCATTTATTAGTTTTCTTCCATAAAAAAAGCGGCCTTGAAGGAAAAAAGTGCAAGTGCGTAATTATGATTGTTTATTTACTCTAATAAAATAAACAATATGAAAAGACAGGCTAGCAAGAGAAATTGTGAGATATAGTTGTGAGGAAGTAAGCGATACATCATTTACAGATGAGTACTGATAGTAGATTTCTTAGTGATCCTGCAGCACTTTTAAAAGAGACTAGATTAGCATTCAATATTGAAGATGATTTAAATGACCTTCTTCAAATAAACCAAACACTAAGAGAAATAAAGGAAAACAGTAACGAGGTTAAGAAGAGGAAAGAGATGAAAATTACTAAGTTATCAAGTCAATTATCTAGTCAATCCTCAGAAATTGAATTGTTAAAGAAAGACCTTGAGAAAATGAAGGAAGAAGCCAAGACTTTTGAAAATAAAGAACAAATGGTTACTTTTGTCAACGAGCTAAATAAGATGGAGCAAGAAAATGTATCTTTAAGAGGTCAAATTGATGAAAGAGTAGCAGACTTGGTAAGATCATCTCAATTGGGGGACACTCAACCCTCTTCTATCGCTGACTCTAACATATTTACTGAGACTTCCCTAAACGAAGAACAAGAAATACTGAAAGATCCAGTTGCTAAGGCAAATATTTTAAAGCTGAAACTGTACAGATCACTAGGGGTTATTGTGGATACTGATACTAGTCAAGTATTCATTGAACGTAAGAATAAAACAATCGATATTCTACCCCTAGAAGATGACTACAGTGACTACTTCAAAACCAAATACATATGGGAAAGAGTTAAACAGAGCCAAGCAAACCCATAAGCATAGCCTTTTAAGCTAATATTCTAATAACCGCTCAGCTTCAATTTAACTATTTGGATCCGGGTTACTCTTAATTCACAATGAAATATATCCATATTCTGCTAAAAATGGTTGGGTGTTGTTAATTTTTGAGTAAAATATTCAATATGTCTGGGTGACAGTCAAAGCTTTTTTGGAGTTCTGATTTTTTCGCGGAAATTTGGCTGTTTCCCAGCGAAATCTTCAGAACAGTTGGTGAAATTTTTTTAGACCAACGCAAACCGAACTTTTGAACTTTTCGATGTCAGAAAGTTTCAATTACTGCAGTTGGGAAAATTTTCGCTGCAGGTAATGGTTTCTATCTTCTATATATAAAATACGTTTTTCTTCATTTTAGAAAACTCTTTCCTATTCTTTTTTTATATTTGATTTATTTTATTTTACCTTCAAAAAAATTGTAACATAAATAGACAAAATGGCATCTAACGAAGTTTTAGTTTTAAGAGGTACCTTAGAAGGTCACAACGGTTGGGTTACTTCCTTAGCCACCTCCGCTGGTCAACCAAACTTATTAGTCTCTGCTTCCAGAGATAAGACTTTAATCTCCTGGAAATTAACTGGTGATGACCAAAAATTCGGTGTCCCAGTTAGATCTTTCAAGGGTCACTCTCACATCGTCCAAGATGTTACTTTAACCCCAGATGGTGCTTACGCTTTATCTGCCTCTTGGGATAAGACTTTAAGATTATGGGAAGTCGCCACCGGTGAAACTTACCAAAGATTCGTTGGTCACAAGTCCGATGTCATGTCTGTTGCCATTGACAGAAAGGCTTCCATGATCATTTCCGGTTCCCGTGATAAGTCTATCAAGGTCTGGACTATTAAGGGTCAATGTTTAGCCACTTTATTAGGTCACAACGACTGGGTTTCTCAAGTTAGAGTTGCTCCAAATGACAAGGATGATGATGACACCGTCACTGTCATCTCTGCCGGTAACGACAAGATGGTTAAGGTATGTTCATAATTATTTTTCCCAGTATTCTACAAAATAACAATCATTTTTCCGTTGAAAAGAAAAGCTTTCCTCCATTCATATGATGTATTTTATATTTGCTACTTCAGAGGAGACTATCTATCTCCAATGAGACATATTAATTATCACCAAGATCTCTGATGAATTTGTTAAAAGTTTTTTTTTTTCTCTAGGATTATTTTGCGTTTTGAAGAAGACTGTAATCAATTACTATTTTAAAGACAATTTTTACTAACAAAAGCTTTTTTTTTCTCATTGAAAAAAATTATACTTATAAATAGGCTTGGAACTTAAACCAATTCCAAATCGAAGCTGATTTCGTTGGTCACAACGGTAACGTTAACACTATCACTGCTTCCCCAGATGGTACTTTAATTGCCTCTGCTGGTAAGGATGGTGAAATTATGTTATGGAACTTAGCTGACAAGACTCCAATGTACACCTTAAATGCTCAAGATGAAGTCTTTGCTTTAGCTTTCTCTCCAAACAGATATTGGTTAAGTGCTGCCACTTCTTCTGGTATCAAGATCTTCTCCTTAGATCCTCAAGCTTTAATTGATGACTTAAGACCAGAATTTGTTGGTTACAACAAGGCTGCTGAACCACATGCTGTTTCTTTAGCTTGGTCTGCTGATGGTCAAACCTTATTCGCTGGTTACACTGACAACGTCATTAGAGTTTGGCAAGTCATGACCGCTAACTAAATTAAACTACAATAATAAATTTGTCATATTTTAATTTTATTATATAATACATTTATAGTTTAGTTTTTTTATCCCCGGTCGAATAATACAAAAATTTGTTAATATCCCCATATATATCTATATTTAAAAGTAAAAAAATAAAAATAAGAATTCGTTACTATTTTGGGTTTAATTATTCACTCTAATTAAATATATGGGTATTTAGTAGAATAAGTATGTTATATTTTGTGATCATCGTTATGTTGAAGTGCTAAAGTGTTCTCTCTATTGATAGTTTCTGCTTTTTCCAGTTCATTTTCTGCTTCTCTTAATAGCTCAACAAAATTAATGTCCTTGGCCAATGTAATTGATTCCCTTAGGAATTGTTCCGCCTTAGCAACTACCCCATCATGAAGATTCAAGACACCCTTACCATAATTTGATAAAGCCAATGCTTGTGGTATCGATGTATCTAATTGATCTTTTATGTGATATCTTAATTTCTTGTTCTTATTGGTAAAATCAATAATACAGTCATAGCATTGATTAGCCATTGATAAGCACGTATCTTTATTCTTATGTAAGAATCTTAGTCTTTTCACTACGTCTGGATTAATTCCAGAACTTGCTTCCTCCACTGTTAAGTCATCTTTCTTCTTCTGTAATCTTTCTATATCTGCTTCAAATTTTTCTGCCTGTAGATAAAATAATGAACCTAAGTTGGCTTGTGCTAATAAAATTTGTCCCGGAGGCATATCTGCCATCACCATCCACTCGACAGTAGTCATTTTACAACTCAATGCAGACGTAATATCTTTGGATGAAAGACAGTATGCGGTATATAAGTCTCTAGCGGTGAAGAATTCTTCTTTAAAAGGTTCCCATGCTGTACTATTTTTCTGTAAATCTAAAATCATAGAACCGTCATCATCTAGTTTAATATTATCGTTGTTAACAAATGTCTTGAAATTGTCTGGTATAATGGATTCACCATGAAATAATTTAGTGGCATTCTTCTTCTTACGATCAAAATATTCTTTTAGTTGTGGAGATTTCAAAAGAATTTCCTCTTGAGCCATCAGAAGATGAGCCAATAAATTTCTCTTTCCGAGTTCTAAGTCTTTATTTATTTCTAATGATTTTATTAGTAGTCGTAAATCTTTTCTAATAAATTCTGATCGTAGATCATCTGGTATCTTACCAGGAATATTCAATGCATCACAAAATCTGTATAACAATTCCATATATATATTCTTTGATTCCTCGAACATATTCAATCTTTCAAACATCTCAGCAATCTTCAATTCAATTCGAGTATAGTCTTCGCTTAGATTATTGACATTCAAGTCTTTTAATTTGTTTAGTGTATCAATATAATGCATCAAGGCATCTCTATAATTATTATTACCTTTACTACTTTCAGACCAGAATGCCTCTTTTAAATGTTTGGAAACTGAGTTTGGATATCTACCGAGGAAAGTGACCTTTGAATTGAGGATATTGACATTTGGATTTCGGTAGGCATTGTAATAATAGTACCCTGAACCAAACGTTATTAAGGATACAGATGTTATACCGAGAAGCCATTTTCCTCTCTGGTTAAATTTAACTGAATTCCTAAGTGCAGCTAATCTTGCCCAACTCTTCATCTGAAACGGCAACTATATTAATTTTTTCTTGATAATATACCCCCTACAACGTAGTAAAACCTATTTTGCTAATATTTAGTCAGGTATGACTTTCTATAAATGAACTGCAGCTATATGAAGCTCTTATACATTAAAAATCGAACTACAGTTCCTATTCTGCATTGCTGAAAGTTCCTTTCTAGCCTAATTTTTTTCAACAGCACAAAAAAAGTGCGAAAAGGCTTCAAATATCAAATGAGCAGAAGAGAGGTAGTGCGATGCCCTCATAATAAAGAAGAGTTTACATTGGCAAAAAGATTATCTTTTGTCTGTCTAAACGCTTTGGGTTATAGTAGGATAGATTGTTAATTAATTAATATGTGTGGCCGATATGCTTTAACTTATGATGAAGAAGAATTGAGGAATGCTTTTGCAGTCCATCAGTTAAATCCGAATATAATGTCAGATAAAGGTGATCCATACAGAAAGTCATATAACATTGGACCAACAAATATTGAGCCAGTGTATTACCCAACGGAAAACGAAGTAAGATTCATGAGATGGGGGCTAGTACCTCATTGGACAAAAGATATAAAGCAATTTAAGGGATACAGCACATTCAATGCTAGATTGGATAAATTATTAAGCAGTAAATTATGGGGTAGCTGCTGTAAGTCAAAGAGGTGTGTAGTACCTATTAGTGGTTACTATGAATGGAAAAAGACAGGAAAGGACAGCTTTCCCTATTATGTTACTAGAAAAGATGGTAAGCTAATGTTTCTAGCGGGATTATATGACTATTTTGAGAAAGAAGGCCTATATACATTTACAATTGTTACTGGATCGGGACCAAAGGAATTGAAATGGTTGCATGAAAGAATGCCATGTGTATTGGAACCTGGTTCTGAAACATGGAACGAATGGATGAACGAAGAGAAGACTGACTGGAAACAAAAAGAATTGGATTCTCTATTGAAACCATGGTATGATGATACTATATTTAGAGTTTACCAGGTTAATAATGACGTGGGAAAAATTGCAAATAAAGGTGATTATCTCAATAAACCTCTATTTAAGAAGGATCGAGAACTTATCAAGAAGGAAGACGAAGGTTTAGGAATCAGTGACCTAAAACAAGAAGAAGAAGAAGAAGAAGAAGAAGAAGAAGAAGAAGGAAAAGGGGGGAGTAGAAAAAAAGATAGTAATGTAAAGCAAGAAGGCAATGAGGACCCATATATCAAGCATGAATCTACCAGCAGTAATAGTAGTGCTGAAGATAAACCACCAAAAAAGAGGCAAAATGTCGTTGACATGTTGTCATCAAGTAAGAAAGCTAAGCATAAATAATACAGACACTGCTGGAAAATATCTACATAGTATTTAGTTCAGAAAACTCTTCTTGCTTCCAAATATTTTTTCACAAATTTGATTACGGGCATAAATTCGAAAATTTCAAACACTTGAATCAATTTATGAGCAACTTTCTGACACATTCTTAAGTAAAACTCTTTCATCAGTAAGTGGATGTTCACACATATACGGTGATGCAACCCAAGTATGTTACTGAGAGGCTTCAGTCGCTGGAAGAGATAGATTTAAAGTTGTGCAATATGTTACATGCTGCATCAGAAGTGGTGCTAACGTTCAGTGAATTGAAAAAAGGCAACCAAGAACTCAAGCCACAGTTTGAACAGAATGTCAAGGAATTCTATACTGATTTAGAAGATGCTACCATATCACTGAGGAACGAAATTAAATTACTTGACGATAATATCGGTACTAGACTTCTACCTATCAATGTCAATAAGAAAGCATTGGGTCAAGATGATGAGAAACTGAAGGAACAAACTAATTATTTAGAACAATTATTGGAAAAATAACTAAGAAAGATATATATTTCAATATCGGGTGTACACTTCACATATATAAATTCGTTAATACTATTCTTTTATATTTTCAAAGTTAATGCAATTATGAAAAATGATCTTTTTATTTTAATATTCATATAACGGGATCCAGCTAGGAACCGTATAAATAATATACAAGCCAAGTATAATACGAAACCAGATGACATTTCTAACTGAAAATAGCTCTTCCTCACTTACAAATTTGGCAGAATCACCCCAAAGGAATTTAGCGACTTCAAATTATGAACCTTTAAGGGAAAGCATTGGCCCTACAAACTTTTCTTCCAATAGAAGAACTTCTGATACAGTAGAGCTATCGGAAAGATCATTTCAATCGTTTATAATTGATCGACTGGAAAAAATTCAAGAACAGAATGATAACTTAAGCAAAAGTGTACGTGATTTACAAAGGGAACAAGAGGAATACTATTTAGAACATCAAAAGAAACTGGAAAATGGTTTTAGGGATATCAATCGATGTGTAAAAGATATCTCAAACCTAAGAGATCTTTTTATGAAATTATTGGGGATTATAACGGATGAACAACTTGGTTTCAATGATCATTTGAGTAAGCATGATATTGTTAATTCATCAGATTTATCATTCTGTCTAAAAACAGAAAGAACTACTCCAAGCAGCGGCCGGTATGAAACTACAGGAGAAGATATGAGAATTTTAGTAAATTATCCTGACAGTTCACTGAATTCGAAAAGAATGGATACTGATCATCAAGAAACTAAAGAAGAGACCTCATCATCACCGACTGAAGGCGTACGTGATCCAAATAAAGGACACTCTAATAAAGAAGAAGATATTGATGATGATGATGATGATGATATATCTTATGGAAATAATAAGAATATAAAGATAAATGATGAATTAAGGGTTTTAAGTGATGCCATAGTGTTACAGCGTGCTTCAAAGTATAGAATGAGCAGAAATATTCGAACTGTAAACGATATTGCAAAAGAATATTATGATGGTTTCACTGGGAAACCTTCACTGATATTGTTAGAAAGGAAATTTGGTTCAACTTGGAGAAGGAATCCAGGTGATAGGTCCTTATTTGCCAAGAGAAAATGCATTATTAGAAAGATAGAAGCTATATTAACATCACCCCAAAAGTATAAGCTTCCTTTGAATATTAAGAGGAATGATGCTGTTGAGGTTATCGAAAATATTAGGTTAGGTAATAATAACTATAAAGGACAGAGCTGTTTATTAACTTTAACCCAATTATATGAATATTTTTCAAAGAATATGGATAGAAAGGAGGATTATTCTTTACAATTGAAGATGAAAGGTGAGCTACGGAGGAATATATTGTTGAGGCAAAGATTGCAAGATATTGATGATTCCGATAGTGTGCTAATCGGTGATCACAGTGTGCACCATATAGGATCACCACTTAACTCTGGGACTCAAACAACTGAATCAGTAATGATCTTTGATGAAAATAATGCTAATGATGGCAGCCAAAAATCCAATGATGAAGCTATAGATAAAATAAAAAATGATAAACTTCAAAGAGATGAGAGCAAAACATTTATAACGCCATCACCAGAAACCAATGGCAATTTGGTCTCTACCAAATCAAGTGAGAACAAACCAATTAATAGCCACTATCTTGCTACCATAACCGATAAACCGACAAAGTTTCTTCCTATGTAAATAGGCATTTCAGTATTATAATCTGTTGCTGAATTTTCACACGTATGTATAGAAAAATTTCCTGATTGTCCGAATATTTAAGGAAATCTAATCCAGACTGGTTGCAACATTGCTGTAGTAGCAACCACACAAAGAGCATAGTTTTTGTGCATAAAGACATTACAGTACTCTAAATAGTCCAATATTACAATGACAGGTTTAGACTTCACACCAATCAATGAAATTGAAACCATTTTGAATGATTCCAGGAAGTATTTTGCGAAAAAGCAAAGGGATATTTCTGAAAAGAAGAATCCAAAATCTTTTGATCTCCAATTCAGAACTAAAATGCTGAAGAAATTATACCATGCCATTAAGAGTAATGAACAAAATATATTAGATGCCTTATATGCGGATTACCATAGATCCAGATTAGAATCAGTGACTTTAGAATTTATTCCATTGGTTAATGACCTTTTACATGTCATTGCATCATTACCAAAATGGATGAAAGATAAGAAAGTCAAAGATAGTTCTCCTTTGTTTATGTTTGGAAAAATTGTTGTAGAAAAAATCGCTAGGGGAAGTGTTGTTGTCATCTCACCTTTCAACTTCCCTCTTTTACTGGCATTAAGACCCGTGGCCAATGCACTCGCAGGTGGGAACTCTGTCATATTGAAGCCAAGTGAGCTTACACCAGCTACTGCTAAAATTTTGGCAAAGATTGTTAAAGATGCTGATTTCCCGAAAGGTTTGCTTACTGTTGTCCAAGGTGGGGTCACCGAAACTGAGAGATTAGTTACATCAGACAAGATCGATATGATCTTTTACACTGGGTCGCCAAGAGTAGGATCTATTATATCTGGTCAAGCCGCCAAAAACTTAGTCCCATGTGTATTAGAATTGGGTGGGAAATCCCCAGCCTTTATTACAGAAAACTTTAAGCTTAGCGGAAGTAAATTAGGCACTATGTTAAAAAGACTATTCTTTGGAGCATTTAGTAATTCTGGTCAGATTTGTGTTACTCCAGATTATTTAATTGTGCATGAGTCGATATATGAAGAAGTTGTCGAAAAATCAAAAGAACTTTTAAATGAATTTTTTCCAGAATTTAATAAGGAAACGGATTTCACTCATATGATTCATAGGCCATCTTTTGAAAAAGCATATAAGAAATTAAAAGATACTAAGGGGACTGTGGTGACTCCTAAAAACGTTGAACTATCAGATATTGATACTTCAAAAGGTAATTCAGTATTTTGTATTCCACCATCTTTAGTTCTCGATTGTAAATGGGATGATGTCATTATGGAGGAGGAAAATTTTGCACCAATCTTACCAATAGTAAAATATTCCAATTTAGACACTACTCTGGATCAAGTTATCAAACAACATGACGTTCCATTAGTTCAATATATATTTTCTGATTCTCAAGAAGAAATTAATAAAATCTTAACAAGATTGCGTTCCGGTGATTGTATAATTAATGATACTGTTATTCATGTTGCTATTGCAGAGACTCCCTTTGGTGGTATTGGTACCTCAGGTTTTGGTAATTATGGTGGAGAATACGGATTCAATTCATTTACACATGCCAGAACCATATTTAAGCAGCCATTTTGGATGGATTTCTTATTAGCAACGAGATATCCTCCTTATACCAGTACTAATTGCAAAATATCGCAATTTGCATTGGAGAAGAAACCTTGGTTCGATAGAAGTGGTAACGATTACTGGTATATGAGTAAATTTCTACGTCTTTCTGTTCTAGTAACGTTTCTTGGTGGAATTATTCGTATATTTCAAAATATATTTAAGTAATCTCATACTTCAAATAAATTTTTCTATAGAGTAAGTATTCTTTTATTGATTGTGTCCACTTTGATATTATCATTTGAGCATTGCAATTTTGAATTTTATATTTGCGATTATATAAGAGTGTAAAAAAACTATTGATATTCCTATGTAGAGATATATGTACAAAGACAGGGGAAATTTGTTTTTTCCAATAATTAATAAGTATCAAGATTTATTTAATGTTTACCGTTAGTACGTTTATGGCGTACTTCATTTTGTTCCCTTTCAACTTCAGGATCAAAGAAAATAAATTCATCTAAACCTTTACCAGCAGGCACCATGGGTAGAACAGAGACCTTCTTCTCTACATTAACCTCTAATAAAACAGGGCCTTCTGTATTTACAAATTCTTTTAGTGTCTTTTCAAGATCTTTTTGTTCTGACACTTTCATAGCTTTTAAGCCCATTGCCTCAGCAAGTTTTGTGAAGTTTGGATTCAGTTGATGTGTATGTGAGTAACGGTTTTCATAAAATAATGATTGCCATTGAGTAACCATACCTTGTTCTTCATTATTTAATAGTAGAATTTTAATTGGGGTATTAGCTTGGACAGCAGAGCTTAATTCAGTTAATGACATATTGAAGGAGGCATCACCATCAATATCGATAACCAAAGCATCAGGTTTAGCTACTTGAGCACCAATAGCAGCAGGTAAACCATAACCCATAGTACCTAGACCACCAGAAGTAATAAAAGTACGTGGATGTTTCCAAGTCCAATGTTGAGCTGCCCACATTTGATGTTGACCTACACCGGTAGTAACGATAACTTCTTTACCAGTAGAGTTAGCGATCTTAGATAATTTTGCAATGACGGTTTGTGGTTTTATCTTAGAGTCTGGAGTTTCCTTCATGTAATCATATGGGTATTTTGCCTTCCAATCGTTAATCATTTTAAACCAATCAAGTCTTTCTCTTACAGGAAATATTTTTGGTAATAATGTTTCTAAATTTGTTGCAGCGTCACCTTCTATAGCAATTTGAGCTTCAACAACTTTGTTTATATTTTTTGGACTAATTTCAAAATGAATGATACCACCTCTACCTTCTAATGCAGCTTTACGAGCTTCAGGAGCAAATTTTGAAATGTTACCAGTAACACGATCATCGAATCTTGAACCTAGAGCAATAATTAAATCAGCGTTTTGAATAGCCATGTTTGCTGTGGCGGAACCATGCATACCTAACATATCTAAAGATTTTGGATCTTCTTGGTCAAATGCACCAAGACCTAAAATACTAGTTGTAACAGGGATTTGAGCACGATCACTTAACTCCTTTAACAATTTAGGACCATTATCATTATTTAAGATACCAGCACCAACATAAAGTACAGGTTTCTTTGCTAGATTAATCAAATCAGCTGCTTTATTGATACTATGCATTATAAATTCATCTTGAATAGTGTTGGTTAGTCTATTTAGGGCAGTGGATGGTAAAGTGAATGAAGTTGGAATGGCTTCTCTTAGAACTGCAGCAGTGACATCTTTTGGTAAATCTACTAAGACTGGGCCTGGTCTACCACTTACAGCAATTTCAAAGGCTTCATTTATTCTAGTAGGTAATTCAGCTACATTTTTTATCATTACATTCCATTTAGTACATGATCTGGAGATACCAACTACATCAGCTTCTTGGAAAGCATCAGTACCAATGGCACTTGTTGGAACTTGACCAGTAAATACTACCATTGGAATACCATCAGCTAATGCATCAGCCATTGGAGTGACAACATTAGTGGCACCAGGACCAGAAGTGACTAATACGACACCTGGTTTACCTGATGCTCTTGCATAACCTTCAGCCATATGACCAGCACCTTGTTCATGTTTTGGGAGAACAAATTTAAAATTCTTACTATTGTAGATAGCATCATATACAGGTAATATAGCACCACCTGGATAACCGAATACAGTGTCTACATTATGTCTTGCCATCATTTCATTAAAAATTTGACCACCTGTTAAACCTACTAAAGAATTATCCATCTTTATCTTATTGTTGGCATTATTTGTGAAAGTAGTATTTGTATTAGAAGTTGAATTGGTCTTAGAAATGGAGGAATCCATATTGAAACTTGGAGCTGGTGAAGGTCTACCATTTGATACTGTAGTAGATTGGTTTTGTAATTTAATAGTTGGAGTAGTATAATACCGCTGTAAAGCACGGTAAGATAGTTGATAATAGCCACGATTCGCTATAGCGTTTCTTAAAGATTGACTTCTAATCATAATGTATTGTGTATTTGCAGAGTATAACTTGATATGAACTTATCTTGTCAAAGTTATAAAAAGTGTGTAAAATGGGATCTTAAAAAAGAATTTTTTTGTTCTATTATGAATCTGTAGACAAAAGACTATTGCTATAAAAAAGAAATACAAAAACTAAGCAAATAAAAACTACAAAAGAGAGGAATATTATTAGATGGTAGATTGATGGATATTGGTATGTTAAGCAGCATGATAAGAGCTTATATAAGAAATGACACTGTCAATGAGGAAAAAGTTCAACTGTGATGGATTTTTTTTTTCAAAAAGTATTTTGACTCACCATCGCTTTTTTTCTTTTCGCAGGTGAAAATGCGAAAAGGCCTGAACCGGAAATTTTGGCATAGAGATGAAGACGTGAATATTGGATAGAAATGATCAGAAGTTCACTCTGTTATTGGGCTCACCTTTCCTCATCTTGTCATAGAGGTCCTGGAACTCTCTTTGGGTTAAGTTTGAGATATCCACAGGTGCAGATGGATCCAGATGTGGTACACTAGCAGATTTATCGGAATCCATAGATGAGCGTCTTAAATTTTCAGTTGCTGCATTGGCAGCAGTGGAAGAGATTGCAGCGTCTAATTGAGAGTCAGAAGCTTGTTTCTTTAATTTCGATGGTCGATATTCATGTGCATATAGAACAGAAGTAGCTGTAGAACCAGTGTTGGAATGGTTACCGGTGTACATTCCAGGGTCCTTAGCGTGCTTATTTGGATTGTAGACAGCAAATGCGTTCCATAAATTAGACATAGTTAACTTGTTGTTTCTCAGTGATGTCGTTTATTCAATGTATGAGTAATCTAACCATCTACAATTGATTTGGTCATCGATCGATACTAACAATTGGACAACTTTTTATATCAGCGGCCAAAATTGGAAAAAATCGATGGGGTAAAAACGGTACCCTTAATCTCGGTCGTACGGCGTGATTTTTGGAAGGACCGTTGATAGCCGTGCATAGCCGAGTGTCTCTTTGCATTTTTAGGTATAATCTAGTATGTGAGAATACAAGACACTTAGTGTTGTTTTCTGGTAGTTGTTTATATATACTGCGATATCTGAATTTGAATTATGGAATGGGTATCAAGAAGGATTGAAAAATTGTGAATACGTAGATATTAAATGACAATTGAGTTGTTGGACTTGCCTACTAGATACTTAAATAAATATATATATTACCTCTTGATTAAATTATATTTCCAAGAAATGGTAACTCGATAATGTTGTGACAGTGTCTCGAAGACGCACAACATGAAAAAGTGAAAAACTTTTGCTCGCGTCACATATCTTAATGACACAAATTAATTTATGAAAGAATAATGTCATGGAATAGTAGAATTAGATAATAGCATTAATCAAATGCATATTCAAAATAACAATGGAATAACACTCCGTAGATGGTGTTATTTCTGACAGTCTTGGCTATTATTCTTCAATAACTCATATTGCTAATTATTCTCGAAGGTGCACTTGTGATTACTTCTAGTACAGTCATCAGTAGAGTTAGCTTCACGTGACAGCTCAAAGATAGTAGCAGAGAGTAAATTTCACAACAATCTTGTCGTAGCGTGGGTTGGTTATAGTTACAGATAATTCAGTAATTACAAACAATATTAACAAGTTCTAATTCAATATATATATCTATATATTGCTAATCTTATTCTATCTATCTATCTCTTATGAATACTTCAACAAACACAACTTCTACAGTTTATCCTTTTTCAATCTAGTTCCGAGAATCTCATTCATATTCTGGCATATGTGTCCGGGTTACACGAAACCTCTTATTTCACTAACTAAATGTCATTCTCTGTTATGACATTTTATGTAATAGGTAACTATGGGTAACGGATGCAATGATTGACGTGGGTGTAGATCTAGTTCTGATGTATTAGTACTTGTACAACTAATATAGGATAACTGTCGGAAATCTAAGGAATTTAAACCTCTAGTAATGACTTCGATGTCATCAACAGCTTCCGTAGCTGTATTGTCAATTGTTGACTTGACAGAGTTGTGAGAAGAAGAAGGGGCATGAGAAGACATATCTATTGTAGTATGATTACAAATGTATTAAACTATTGGCTTGTTGGACTCACCTATACAATAAATCCTTTTATATATATATATATTATTACAAAGGTTCTTATTATCTTGTATGTTCTACTTGATGCAACTCGATAATGTTGTGACAGTGTCTCGAAGACGCACAACATGAAAAAGTGAAAAACTTTTTCTCGCGTCACATATCTTAATGACACAAATTAATTTATGGAAGAATAATGTCATAAGTATTTCC